>JANHFX010003986.1:17148-63679 GCA_027560015.1 Chloroceryle amazona
GGGAGGGAGGGAGGGAGGGAGGGAGGGAGGGATTTCTCTGCATCCCTGTTCCCCAAATGAGAAGTCAGTGTGGAATAGAAGGAAATATGGATGTTTGAGTGTAAATGAGTGAAAAAAAGAGATAAAGGATGAACAGAACAGGGAGGGGAGGCATTGAGATGTCAAGTAGGTTGTAAATAGGTGGAAAGAGAAAGAGTTACGGACCCAACTAAAGTTGTAACATAAATTACAGGATCTACTGC
Organism: Chloroceryle amazona; assembly: GCA_027560015.1. Lineage (NCBI taxonomy): Eukaryota > Metazoa > Chordata > Aves > Coraciiformes > Cerylidae > Chloroceryle > Chloroceryle amazona. Next base: position 17,391 of record JANHFX010003986.1, read on the forward strand.
TTGTGATAACCAGACTGCTAAACCAAATGAACTAGAAAATAACCTTTAAGACTTCTGTCCTAAATATAGCATTTTAATAGCACTTCAGTCTTTGGGGGATTACTATGGGGGGTATAGTGCTGCTTTCATTTTCTCTCTTTGCTTTTGCTCTTATTTTCTTTAGTTGTTACTATGTCTGTGTATACCAAACATTTCCTGCAAGGTGCTGATGAGTTTTATGAAGACCACAGATTCATCTACCAACCATAAAAAATTGAGTACCATCACTCTTTCACTGTTACCTCCTATTTAAATCCACTCACAGAAATCTAAAGTCTACATATCCTTTTCATGTCTCACTGGTGTTCTGCTTCATTGGTGACAGAACGGAGGAGATGGGTATGAGTCAGGAGGCTTTGGGTTTGTTCTTCACTCTCCCAGACCTATTGTAGTGCTTGGAGCAGTTTCCACTTTTTACACCTCTGTTTCTTGATTTGTTATCAGAGAATACTTACCATGCAGGCTTTTGTAAAACATAAGTCTTGGACAGCCCAATATCAGACACCTAATTATTATTATCTGAAACTTATTTTAGTTTTTTCAACATGATTTTTTAATACCAAATATTTCCTACAAACTGCAAGGAAATAGAAAAACAAACAAATACAATGAAAATGCACAGCTCAGTTCACTGATTTTTTTCTCCCCACTTTTTACTGTTGTTTTATTTCAATCATTTTTTCTTATAAAAATAAAAGTTAATTAGATGTCAGAATGCAAATAATCAGATTGGCTTCATGTAAGTTTCGTTTTACTGCTTTATGCAGGAAAATAAAATAGTGTGTTGTCCTGGTTTGAGTGAGAACAGAACTAATTCTGTTCAGTGATTTTGCTTTGCGGCTCAGTTCTTCTAACTCACCGTACTGTCTGAAGTCAGCAGCCTGTTCTCACAGACAGTCTCTGCTTCTAGCAGTGGTTACACCCCGTGTTTAGAGTTACTACCAAGGACTGGTGTGCGGACCAAGGCCACTGCTGGATCTTGTGTGTCACATTGGGGGAGCAGAAAGCAAAAGGCGGCACCTGCAGGGAGGAGAGGACAGGACAGTTGACCTCAAACTGACCAGCGAGGTATTCCAGCCCATATATGTCATGTTTGGTATAAAGCTGAGGGATTATGAGGGTCAAGCTGCTTGGCTGCTTGGCTTTTCCAGCTTCTTCCTTGCATCTTCAATGGCCAGCATCCAAGGAGGACTCTGTCCGTTTTGTCTTCAGTCCCGATCTCTCTGTTCCTGTATCTGGCTCCTGAACACAGTTCCTATCAGCTGCTGGGCCCAGCCAGTGTCTACTCCACTGCATCAGTGGTGATGGTGACATAGTTGCCGTCAGGGGGGATTGTGTTTGATAGTGGTTTTATATATATATTTGTATATATTCCATTTTTATTATTATAATTTTCATTAAAGCTGTTCTAGTTTTCTAATGGAGAAGTCTCTCTCCCTTATTCCCTTTCTCTTCTTCTTTGGGGAGGGAGCAGGGTTAACAGAGAGTGTCTGTTATAGGTATAAGGGGCTGCCCTGACCCTAAACTGTAATCTGTATTCTAATATATTCCTTCTAGATTAAGTAGTATTTTTAACACATACAATAAATTATTGCAAGTTATGTGATGATAATAATTATGATGGATTTAATTAATAATTACTTTAAAATTAATTAATAAAGGCAAAAACACAGTGTAAAAACATTGATTTATAAGCAGGTTTCTAATTAGAATAATACTTTCACAAAAAGCTGCACTTAAAATGTTTGTATTCATAATTAAAGTATTATTTAGACAATAAAAAGGATTTTGTTTTCAACACTTTAAACCACATTATTTTACTACACGATGTACCTCTTTTCTCTCTGACTTTTACATGCTTAAAGGGATGACAAAACCTGACCCTTAACTGCTGTTAGCACTACAGAGCTGCACAGCTGATGGAGAGTCAGCTGACTTTTATTGAGGCTTGTGAATCTCTAATGAAATTATCATTTCAGTGCTAATTCTGTCCCTACCAGCAGCAGTATGTGAAGCAGAATGAGTGCTCAGATCACTGTCAGGCCACAGTAAGCAATGCCATGTGATGACAGGGACAGAGATAACATGAGACTCCATTTGAGCAGTCATGCTATGGTCTTCTTGGCATGCAGTCATCATAACACTATTTAAATGTGTTTCTCAAATACCACATGGCACATACACAGCTGTGCTCAGTGAAGGATTTGTAAAAAGGCCATCTAGCATCCTGGGGTCACAGAAATCCAAGACAGCTTCATTTTTTGAGCGAGAAAAACCTCCAGTCATTGTCTTGAGAGACATTAAGAGGATCTGCTTGCTGTGGGTTCGGAGACCTTGAGAGCCAAGAGAATCCACATTTGCCCAAATGTGTTGCATGAGTAAATGCAATCATAGAAAATCTAGCCTCTTTCTCACCCAAAACTATAGATTTTTCTGCAGTTGTTTGGGTAGCTTGCAATTAATATCTACTTATACATTCAAATGATAATTATAAATGTCCACTGAGACTACTCACTTAACATCCTGATTTATATTCAGGATTAACCATCACTTCTAATTAATATTCTGTTTAAGCCTCTGTAAATAGTATATGCCATGACTTAAAGTAAAACAGTTAAAACCGCAATAAAATAAGTAGATAAAATTTCCATATGATGCATACCTTTTACATCCACAAGAAAACCTCTTGTAATCTAATGCACTTCCTATTTTTTATTATATTTTCTTACTTCCTACAGAACAGGAATAGATACTTTGCAAGAATATATAACTTTAGGTTCATAATTTATGTGATTTTTTGAATTATTTGTTTGGGGTTTTTTTTGTGGTTTTTGTTTCATTGTTTGGGCTTTTGTCACTGTCCCTTTGGTATTTCGCTATTTTTAAGAGAATATACTCTCCCTCTTTGAGTCACTGTTTCATGCAATTTTCCTTTCCAATATCTCTGCATTCATCTGCAGAGGAAATTGAGCCCTGCCTCATTTCTTACACACAGAATGACCTGAGGAACTGACTGCAGTGTGGCTTACCACTGTCAGATCATTTCTGGTTTACCATATTCAAAGGAAAAACTAAATTTAAAACTTTTTCTTTTGTTTTGTTTTAAATGAGAGTATTTAGATTATGAATTTAATCCAGGTACCTCTTTTAATATAATTGGTTTGAGGTGTTGAGAAAGCATCATAAAAATAAAAAAGAGGCCATAAAAAGACACTTAAGTGACAGGCATAGCTTGAAACTAAAATCCACAAAATACAGGAGGAATATTTTCTCCTGTACTTTATATATCTCATTGACTGGGAAAAATATGAAGATTAAATTTTATGTTAAGGACATACCCAAAATAATTGAGGTTATGCCAGTAATCTTTGTATCCTCTCTGTGTTTGATATACATAATGTAGCAACAACTTCCTTTTAAAGGCTAAAGAGCTGCTGTTGTAGTTATTGTGAATCTTGTAGATGATTTTACATAAATGCTTAAATAGTCATGCCGAACACAGGTCAGAATAAGTGAGGGGTTTACATAGTTTCAATTAATTCATTTTACAGCCAATAGTGTTCCTTTACATCCATCACAATACTGACAGAAAGTCACTTTCTGTCTAAGTGGCAATATTGTTACAGTGTACTTTTAAAGCAAACAATTCACATAGAATAAAAAGTGTCATATGAAATAATTAGATGGGCTGCCAAGAGGCTGGCCTCCAGGTTATTGTTAGAGTTGTGAAATAATTAATTCAATTTTCATTGGCTATTTTATTCCAGAAATTGGTTTTCACAAGGGGTAGCACCAAGAATGTGAATATTTGAAAAGTAAGAATCATTCTAAGAACACCATCTTTTCATTGTGAAAAGGAGAATGTCACATTCCACGATAACTTGAACTGTCAGTGATCTGAGCTGATGTCAACCAGACAGAAAAGATACCTGGTTTTCTGTGTTGAAGTTTCTGGGCTGAAATAGTCATACTAGACACTGCTTGGTTCCCTTCTGAAAGGGATCAGTTACAATCTAATGGTGGCACGAATTCTACAAGTCTCTTCCTAGATCAGTTTCTCTTTATCAATATATTTTTGCTTAGACTCAATTCTAAGTATTGCACCTACTAATATTGTTGATCTAATGAAAATGGGCTCTATATTCATAAGTTTCATCTGCAACATAGTTTCTGTTGGCATATGTTTGTTGCCACTGGCATTAGGTAGATGAGTGTTGGTGTTATCACTGAGTGATGATCTTTTTTTTTGTTTTGTTTTGCAATGGAATTGGCTGTGACCAAAGAAGTCTAGATCTCATTAAAAATAAAAAAGATAAAAAAAGAAACAAAGCTTTCATATACTATTCATTTGCTTTCTATTAATTTCCTTTTCTGGTCACTGATGAAGCAGGAAGCATTACTGTCCCTTTAAAAAAACACTTCTCAGGAAAGACAATAACCAATACTGTCTTTCAGTCTAGTTATTAAAGAACTTTACCCAAACACTGGTCACTGATGACATTCCCAAGAATGGGAGAAGTCTAAGGAAACACTATAGTTAGGCTGGAGGAACACTGAAGAGAGGCAAGGAGAACAAAATAACTCCTTATAGGTGCTTTATAATGAGAACTGCAATTAACAGTGAATCTCTCTGCCTTTTCTTTTAAAGATGATTTCTTGCTCTCATGGTTTAAAATCAGAGGCAGATTCATTAGGGTGAAACAAGGGACTTCAGTACCCTCCATTAGGTGCTGCCTGGGCTTTACCAACTTGCAAGAGTTTGTTTCCATCTTTAACATACATAAAATCATGGGACCAGCGGTCAGATAACAAAAGTATATACAATTAATCCACCTCCTTCACAACTGCTAATCTCAAAGCTATGCTCACGCTTTTTTGGGAGACTGATTAGAGACCTCTGTAAGGGATGTCAGCCACCACTGCATCAAAGAACATGCCTCAATGTGCACAGAGATCATATTAGTTATGTGCAATTCGTGTGAGTGTAAAGCTGCTAAAAAGCAGCTACAGCGTGGCTGGAATCTGAGCATGAATAAACGCATAATTCATGAGTTCTGACAACCCATGTCCAGGCCCCCTTGCAGATCACGACCTCTAGCAATGCTCTCACCACTCCACAGTGGAACCACCAGGGCGGCCACAACCCCCTTGTCATAGGTCATAGCCCAACATACTAACACAGAGCACCGCTGCTCTGGGGTTTGATACATATATCAGCAGTGACTGAAAATCAGATGCAGCACCATTTAGTTAAGTCTTCCAAATCTGTCTATAACATACAGCCGGACCTTGCAGTGCTTCAGTGCAAACCCCACAGATTGCAAGTTGGAAATGGGCGTTATTAATTTGACTGAAAAGAGAATGAGCAGGGGCATCACGGAAGCTGAGAGTTGGAAGGACTTGAGAGATCTCTCTCCTAAATCCATTTTTAGTCGAATACTCTTGGGACGCAAAAACTTTTATCATCATCCCTTGAAAGATGTCAATAATAGTTCATGTTTCTCAGTAAGTTCTGTCCTATTTTAGCTGATGTTTTTTCAATTTTCGCAGGAAATATATGATGAAATTCTATAGCCAGTAGCATTTGGGAGAGTTGTACTGGTCTGTTTCAAATAGGCATGAATCCATTAAATACTGCTTTTTAAAAGCCGTAAAATTGGATTTATCTGATTGACCCTTTAAATTAGTGGCACAGGTGCTTTAAAAATAGAGCCAAAATGAAGTCAAGATGACATTCTTATTCTGAGTATATCAGCAGCTATTTATTTTCAGGTTATTTACTTATGCTGACAGCATCTCAGTGATGTTCTCTTGAATTTATAAAGGCAGACAGCTTTGAATCTTCCTATCTCATTCTTGATTTAAGACACTTGGTGACAAATGGAATAAAGTGAGTGGAAATCCAGACAAATAAAGAGACATTTAGCAGCTCTAGGCCAGCCAGTCAGTGTGTGAAAGGGTGAAGTCCGTCTACTCAGGATAATCCCGAGATAAGCAAAGGATCATGTTTCCTTTGTACATTACTGCCATCTGCTGCCTTTTATCAACAGGCTCCTGTTTTTTTCTTATACGCAGAAGAGATCAGAAAGTAGAACAAGCTCCAGAAAACCTGTCTCTCTGCACCAGTTTCGAAGTGCCTGGTATTTTTTTTTAATTCACCAACTAAACACATCTCTCTTGACAGTCGCTCAACTCAAACAATGTTTTCATAGAACAGAAAGGAGTTTACAACATTGTCATTTGCTTATATTTCCCATCATGCAAATTTCTTGCAATCCAAGTAGTTGTTTGGTCAGCTGAACTGCCAAAGAAATGTGGCAAGGGGACGGAGTGTGTGTTTACTGGTGCTCATGATACAAAGTATAAAATGTACATTAGGTAGCTTCTTTGCCTGGAGCAAGTGAACAAATCATCCTAACTTGGGTGGAACAGACATTTAAGAGATCTATATAAAAGCTAAAGGAGGTAAAAGTTCGGCTGGTCCGATGGTAGTGGGTTAACAGAAAATATTACTGTTAGTTAAACTAACCTTTCTATATTCCACCCCACTGCTAACCTCGACTGGTCTTTTTCATTCCTTTCAGGGCACTGCTTTTCCTAACAGATTGACAGCTGCTGGCCCCATCTATTAAGATTAGTTGACAGCTACTTTACCAATATTTTATGATCTCCTTTGAAGTACAACTGTTACGTTTCACTCTTCTTTCACAAAAGGATACTGATGGTGGATTTAGAAAAAAGGCAACAGGAAAGAGTAGTACTTACACCTGGGTAAGATTTAGGTGGTCAGTGTTACCTAGCCTGCAGAAAATAGAACCAGCAAAACAAAGGTCTTTACTTTTAAAGGAGTATTGTAAAGAAAATACTGCAATAGAAAAAATGCAAGGTACACCCAGATGGGAGGTGATGAAAGGTGGGGAAGGGCAAAGAATTTGTAGTATTGCTCTCTAGTAAGACTTACTAGTGGTTAAGGAGATTATTTTGTGGGGAAGGCCGCACCTGTATGATTGTTTTAAAGATGGATTTCTTAAGACCGCAGACTGATTTCTCTATCTTTGCAGGGTGACTAGAAAAAAGTACATGATAGCTGATTTTAGCAAAAATGTTAATTCCAGAAAAATAAAAATTTCTTGTCACTGAAAGCTAAACAGCAATTTAAACTGTAGTCTTGAACTGATTCCAGAAAAGAAAGATGCACCTGCAGAAATCCAAGCTGAAAACTTTAACCATTATGTCAAACATTTGCATGGTAATATCTTGAGTGCATAATAAAAAATTCCCTTTCCTTTGATGCAGTTCTTCCTGGCACTGAGGTACGTGAGGGTACAGGTTTGTTATATGGGACAGACATTAGAGAGAGAGGAGATTGTCAGTGCTACCACCTATTTGGCAAAAAAGGTGATGGGTTGTGTTCACTGGGACAAGGCCTAAGTCTTAAGCCTCAGTGAAAATCAGAGCAGGGCATATAAAATCTGTCCACAAGGAGCAGTTAGCAAAATTATTCTTGTCTAACAGAAATAACTGTAAATATGTGGCTTTCTCAATGTGTTCACGATGACAAATTATCCACTTTGTCATCTGCTGCAATGTGTTCTCTGGCTCTGTATCTCTGCTTTTGTGGAAAAGTCTGCTAGGGCAGGAGGATTGAAATGAAAATGGAGGGTTTATCTATTTTTTCACGATACAGAAGAGTTTCTAGTTTCTGCCCTAAAACCCATGCTTTAGATTTGTTTATAACATTTATGTTATTTTGATCTAGATTGTAAGATAAAGATATCTTTCTAAGATCAAACCAACATAGCTGCTCTATGTAATTTGAAAGACAAACAAACAAACACAAATGCTGTCCCTTTCTTCATCTGACTGCTTTACTGGAAGTCTCAGATATCTGCCCCTCCGGACAAGTTTCAGTTGTATTGACAGTGAGGGTGAATTTACCAGTTGGACTTAGAATTCCTCCTCACTCATACTCAGTAAGGTGAGTTAATTACTTCACCTTCTTTGGTTTTATCTGTCTAGATTTGTGGAGCAGAAAGAAAAGACAGACTGATGGCAAGCATCCATACTGACGCTCAGGTGTATCAGGTGAGCAGTCCATTGGCTGGGGCCACAGTCCAAGCAAGATTCACCAAACCGAGAAGGGGACATTGTTCCTGGTATTATAAGACTTCAAAGTGTAGCCATGTCAAAAGTTAAAATCATACAAAAATCAAAACAATGTCTTCACAGCGACCAATTTGATTATTACCCTATGAATGGCCTACATCAATGCAGACAGGATGACCCAGTGGAAGGCAAAACAAATGATAGGTATACAGTTTGATGACAAAAAAAATGTATGTAACAAAATAGGAAACCTAAGCAATGCAGAGGATAACTCAGTGGAAGTGTCTGCTCCACTGACAGCAAGGAACTTAGTGGGTGGACGAATCATTAAGACCTATAAAAATGTAAATGAACATGTTTCACGGCAAACTACAAATTAAGCTAGTTCCTCGAAAGGAACTTGGAATTCATCTCTGGTGTCTGAATAAAAACGAAAACAACACAGCATGGATAGGGAAAGTAAAAGATTTGTGGAAAATACAGAACTGTTTAGAGAAAAGAGGAGATGAACAGATGGAGATATGAGAAAGGGATGTGTAATTCCGGCACAGAAAAATTCAGTTTGGGACCCTACTTACACAAGATGAGGTGAATTTTAACAGTAATGAAAGGCAATCAAGATATTGAAACAAACTGTATTTTACTTCAGGCATTGGTAAATGCTGCAGATTCTTGCTGCAATATATCAGGGGTACAATATTGATGTGGCATTTATGTAAGTAATGCTTTTGCACTGATGATAATTTTTTTATACAATAACAAAACCTAAGGAGGATTAGAAAAAATCCTTTTTTGTTTAGAGACTCTTGTATGCTTCTGTAAAAACCCATCTCTTGATTATTGGCCTTGGTTGTGAGTTATCATACCAGGTAAATGTTCTCTGTAGACCTCTAAGAAAAACTTTGCTTGTTTCTCAAAATCTTTCACCCTCATACATATTTTGATTTTTCCAGTGATTTTTAGTTTCAGAATTTTCTCTGTAGGTCATTTCATTGTTCTGTAGAAGTCAGGATGATTCGGAGACCACTATGTAAAATTAGAGAAAACTCCCAACTCAGCAAGAAAAACTGTCAGTACAATGGGGTGAGTATATTTATTTAATTAGCCTGTCTGTCCTCACAGCAGTTGAGTATCAGGTAGGAGGGAAAATGGAATAGAAATCCGTAAGGGAAAATTCTTCAAAGTTAGCACACTGAAACATATATAATATCTCAAAATGTTTGTTTGTTGTTTTTTCTTGTTTTTTTTGGTTTTTTTTTGTTTTTTTTTTTTTGTTGTTGATTTGTTTGTTTTTCTTGTAATAGCAGTGCAAGGCAGCAGAGATCACAATTCTGAAATACTGGGAAATGTAATTCTTTTCAACTGAAATACAATCTACATCTCTCCACATACATATTGCATTAAGGAGGATACTGGGGCTGTTTTCAATAATAAATTTCATCCATACTAGAAAGGTTGAGTGTTCTAACCAGCATCGGTGTAGAATTGATGTTGTAAACCATCCATGAGCCCATGCTATAAACACATAAGGTTTGTGCCTGTTACTGATCTATATTACCTGAATAGAAGCAAAGTAATCTGTACGGCTCCACATTAGATGTTCTTACCAGGTTCTATATGAACTTTAACAGGTAAATAGCAGACATAGGAAAAAGTTACTTTTATGTCTGATAATCTAGAAGCTATGTTTCTAGGTAGACATTCAGCTTGACAAAAGTAATAAAATAAGTTCTCACTGTCAAGAATCCAACACTTTTAATAAAAAGAAATACTATTTTTGAGGAGAGGACCACAAACAAAGGGATTTTTGTATTAAAACCTGCCTAAATGCTGCAGTTTGAACCCAAACTCGGAAGAAACTTAATTTTCTCATCCCAATTTTAATATAGCTCATCTTAAAAAAAAGGATTACGGTACAAGTTGAGAAAGTCTACAAGGAAAACCTTCAGAATGAAAATCTCTGACTTGAATTTGGATAACAGCCTAAATCACTATAAATGAAAACTGAATCCAAACGTGGCTCTATTAGGTCATTCCTGACTGTTGTAGCAACATAAACATTACTTGTGCTTGAATATGTGCAGTAAAATGTCTGTGTACGAACTTGCCTAGTTCTTCAGTGCCTTATTAAAGTACATTCTGAAGGATCACATTACTTCTTCTTTCTCAGATGACCTACTGAAGTTAAGATTCCTCATGAGGCTTGACTGACAACTTAGAATAAAAAAAAATATAACCAAAGCTGTTAGTTTAAGAGTACCATACTGATTACAGTTTTATATGATACAAAAACATGAATATGTTTCCAAAATTTAAATCCTCCATTCCTAGTGCACTGCAGTCTTTTTAAAAAAAATATTTCATATTCCATAATGCATTTTTGAAATGTAAAATGTCAGTGTTATTTTTGTTTCTAGCATAAAGAAATGTCTTATTTTGGACACCAACATTAAACCTAAGCTTCAGGGGAGAGGAGAGGTAAGGGGAAATAAGAGTTAATTTCGGTTTGTTTGCTTTAAATCCACTCAGCATCTCATTGAGACCTACTTTTGCAGAGACATTTAGGCATAAAAAAGTTAGAAAGCACTCCACATCTCTTGGCCAAGGACTGAATTATCTTAATTTTCTTGTGTCTCTAAGCCTTGGCTTTTTCTAACACTATCATTTTGCAAAGGGTTACTGAGAAAATGACAAGAGGCAGACTGGTTTCCACTTGTAGCACAAATATACAGTTGCCAAAGCCTTTGCAGGAAAACATCTCCAAGGACGTCTAGACAACCAGCACAGATGAAAACACTATATGGCCTTGATTCAGCATTAAGCTCAGGCACAATATTTTCAACATCAAAAGAAATAACTGCATGCTTACAGTGCTGCCAATATTCAAATATTTTGCTGGATCAGGACTTCAGCTGACACTCGTACTAAATGAGGTTTGACTAAGCAGCACTTTGCTGTAAACCACTTAACTGCTTGCATGTAGTCATAAGATGACTGTAAAAGTCTGTAGCCTTAATAAAAATACGTACCATAAATAAAACATTGCATAAAGAGATACCCATTATTTTGGTATTTGGTTTGGTTTGGTTTTTTTTTGTTTGTTTTTTTAACTTGAAGGCCAGCTAAGTGCCAAGTACTGATAGTGAAGATTATGTGAAATTCTAAGTGAAGACCATAATGTGCTAAACACTGCTCAGGGGCAGCCCTAAATCTTTATTAGTTGGAACAGAGATATTTTGGAACATGATTGTGTAGATATCCATGGCCACCATTTGTATTTGTATATTCAAATTCCTATTTTCCCCACGACAAAGCCTTAGTCCCTGATCAGACCTGCCAAAAGTGATTTGACACAGATATTCCAAATGACAAATGTAATTGATATACCAGTTTATACATTGCATAACATTACTACTGTAATAGGATTTCAGCATCTGTGAGTTTCTGAACAAGATGACACGTCATATATTAGGAAATTATGGTATCAATTCAGCTTTGGAAGAATGAGTCAGATGAGAAAGATGAAGTACAGAGACTAAGAAGAGACTTTTTTGGTAGGCAATTTAAAGTGAAATAAAAATTTCTGATTTCTGATTAGAGATGGTCAGGGTTGTCAGAAAAAGATAAACAGCAAGATAATGTTGTTGTTTGAAATTGACAAAAATCAATTTTCAGGTGACATTTCCTAAAGTTGTCTGAACAGGAAAAATAAAATTGTCTCTAGTCTTTGAACAGATTAGTTTCCACGTAAGCCAATAGCCATGAGCACTGCAAGTCCTTAAGTACTTTGGTCATGATCTCTTGCCTTTAGAGGCAGGAAAACTTGTTGTTCTGATTAATAATCTTAATAAATGGAAACATTTAGCTTATTCAGCATACTACATCATGCTGTACCTTTAAACCAGAAAGCGAGAGGTTAGAAAAATACTTTTCCCCGTGTCTGAAAATGCTCAAAAGAAAGTATTTATGTTCAATTTTCTAATTACATAAATGACAATTTATAGGCTTTCCCTTAGATGAAACAACAAAGACCCCCTGCCCAAGTACATCATGTCCTTGTCTGATAACTCCTTCAATCTCTGAAATATCCCACCACTTACTACTGCATTTATAGACGCAAAGCAAAAGCAGAACAGCAGAGCTGTTGTTCTGCTGCTACACAGGGCTTCTGATAATTCTGGCGTATTATGGACTTATTAAAACCCCTGGTGAGAAAGCAGAAGCAGTATATGCTTAGTGAGAAATTTATTTAGACTCATGACATCACTTTATCTTCAGTGGACACTTGTGAGTCTGTAATGAATTAGAGAGCTTGCCATCATGGTGCAGAGAAAAAAAGAAGTTATCTCAAAGAAAGTGACTGCCATACTGTCATACTTAGTTGGTTGATTTTGACTGGGAAGCTCAGACATCACTGGGAATTTGCATCACCAAACTCTATTTTTACTACCACTTCTTGACTACACTTGTAATGCTTTTGAAAATTGTATGAGCCCAGGAAAACATTATAAAAAATAAACCATGGATTTCTCTTAGGGAATACAATGTAAATGAGAAAAAAATATGTCTTTGGAATCTTATCTCCACCCACTGCAAACCTATTGCCAGATTAGATCACTTGGCAGGGTCATTTGTTGGCTCGAGACATATTTTCTTTAGGTACATTAAGGATCTATGGAAATCAAGGAAGTTTTACTTTTCAGTGCTTTGAATGAGTATCCTGATAGCAAAATTTCCTTTCTGAGATATGAGTTATATTATTGTTTTCTAAAATCAGCAATATCAATCAAATATTTATTCTCAAGAAGTTATCTTTCTTGAGAATGCTTTGACTAACATAAGTAACATAAGTTACTTTTCCCTTCCTACACAACAGCAAAAGGCACCTCTCATTCTTTATATTGGCAGATGTAAAGATGATGTGAAGATGCTCATCGAATTGTGTGTTTTCTTGCATTCCTCAAACATCTTGGGAATGTGGTTTATAGTACATGCTAAAGTGTCAAGTGAGATAATATATTGCTTTTAGTGAATGCCTATGTCCTCATCACTAACATTAGATGTTGCAATGCTATGTAGCATGCTATATTTGAAGCACACTGTACAATATTTGTCATCTTTTTTCAGGCTATCAACATTAATTAAAAGTAACCCTAAGTAAGTAATCATAAAGGTTTCTATAGCAACATTAACTCTCCCACTTCACATGTCAACTATTTGGATTGTAGGTTAAGTCTCGAATAACACAGCTAAACACACAGTGGATGAGAGAGAAGTCAGCATTAAAACTTAACAGGGCTAGTCAGAAGGGCAATGGTACACAAGAAACAAATTAATACAAGTTATATGAAGAAATCCTCTTGAGGTCTTATAAAAAACCTGTCCTATTACATTCAAAGTGTGTCTCCACTGCAGATGTGGTCCTCTGGAACAGATAACAAAGCTCCAGCCTGTATTATTACATGTGTACTGAGAAAGGTGGTATAGAAGATGACATATATCCCCTACTTTAGCCCCAAACCCCAGTTAATGCTTCAGGGTCTCTAATTAGTGTGCTAAAATAATACTGAATTTGAGGCCTGTGGAGATGTGGCTGGAACAAGGCCAAAGATGAAGCCAGAAGTAATGAGCACAGGACCAATCTTGATGTCTTCCTGTGGGTTGCCCTAAGGTTCCTGTTGTCTGCCAGGGTTTACAAATATTTTGGGTCCCTGCCGTGTGTGGTAAGGGATTGTAAAGTCTAATCCTGTTATCCCTTGAAATTCTCTGCAATAGGTAAAAGATGTATCTGTGAAGGTAAGTAGGTCCCTGCTGTGAAACTATACATAGGGGTATGAAAACTCAAGGAAGATAAGCAATTGCTTTTGAGGGTGAAAACAGTCATTGCTTTCAATGCATATTCACTTGCTGGAGCCTGCTCTAGCAATGGCAGAAAAGCACTGAGAGGCAGCTGAGAGTGGCCCAGTTTTTGAAGGAAATAAATTCCATATTAAAACAGATTTTGAAGTAGTAGCAAGTGAAATGGATTCCAACTGTGCTATTATCCAGAAAGATGTTGTTAGATTAGGAATTTGTTTGAAAAGCCTGGGTACAATGTTACTGATGTAATATGTGTGCAAATGAACTGTGTCACATAAACCAAACATATTTACAGCATTATCAAGGAATTTGACAAAAACGAGAGGTAGCAAATAATCTCTGGAACCATTCCAAATTTTATGTGCATTTCTTGCATTTTAACTGATTCTGTACAATTACCTGTTCTCATTTTTTTCATGTCTACCTTTCTGCTAAGTAAGTTTATGTAGCCAAAAGAACTCTGCAGGAGGAAAAAAATAAAACCCTTTTGATTTCATGACAAATCTGGAAAGGTAAAAAGGTCCTCAGTTTGAGAAGGAAGACCCACAACAAGAGACGTAGCTGTTACTGTTGGCTGGACATTACTTTCCCATGGAAGAGGCACTGCTTCCATGCCCCTACTTGTATCATGCTAAGCTTTCTCCGAGCACAGCTGAATCTGCCGTGTCTCAAGCACACTGGACTGATGTGCCTTCAGAAAGAACAATTTGGGTGAAGCTATGACTCTTTACTTCCCAGTTTATCTGGTTTCAGAATATATACATTCTGGAGCTTAATGGATATTGGAATGAAAATGCAGCACTGTTCGGAAAAAAATAATCCATTAATTGTGGTGCCATCAGGATACCAGTATTCCTCTACAATAAAGCAGAAACATTTTCTTTTTTTTTTCCAATATTGCATTATAAACACAGAGGCCAAATAGCCCAATTTTTAAAGAAAATTTTCAGAAATAAAAGAGCTGATCCACACTACCCATGGCTCTCCACATATTACATAGCTTTTTGGTTTTCAAAACTGAGGGTATTTTCTTCCAGGGATGTGGTGTTTTTCTGTAGAAGCAGTTATCCCAGCACAGTGGAGGGGGAAGGTGGATGTGGGAGTAGCTGGTGCAGGTGGAATATTATTCTTCAGCTAATTTCATTCTCAAGCAGCACATTTCACTGAAACTCCACCTCTTGGATGTGTTCTTCCCTTGATGAACTTTGGCTCTAACATAATCAGAAAAAAAAAAAGAAAGCACAACAAAACCCAACAATAACAACTAAAAAAAAATCAAACAAATGACAAAAAAAAACCCACGACAACCAAACCATAACAAAGAGCCCACAAACAAACACAAAGCAAAAACAATCAAAGAAAACAAATCAAAACAAAACAAGAAAACAAACCCACCGTATTTGGGGAATTTATTTTATCCCTAAACGAATAGTTCTAGTTTGCAGGAGTACTTTGTTAGGAGCTGTTGAGATGCAGATCTCCTCCATGCCGATCTGCTATTAGCATCTCTGCAGCACTGCTGTGCTGTGGAGCAGGGAGCTAAGGCTTCAGCAGCCCCTCTTGCCGTGCTCTAAGCTATAACAGAAAGAATATATTAGTATAGATACATGCCTGACCCTGCTTGTCTGTCTCTGAAGGGCTGCCGATGCAGAAGTGCAAGTGAGGAGCACGGTACTCAATGCAGGACTGCTCACGTAAATCCTGCACACTTCATTTGTTAAAGATGATCTGAAAAGTGCTGTGTTTCGGGGTTTTTTTTCCTTATCTCAGAGATCACCTGTAATGCCTGCTTCGTTCCTTGGAAAAAAAACGAGGCAGAAGCTCCTTTCTTCCCCAGTTTTCGATTTATAGCTCGAGGCTTCTTATTTGCATATCACTTACCCATCATGCAACGGTGCCCGTTACTGCCTAAAGAAAAAGGAGAGCAGGAAATGCGTTAGAAAGAGGGTTTTAAGAGAGGTAGCAGCTGCATTGTTTTCAGAAGAGAAAAAATACAGTAGTTTGATTTTACAAAACCAGAGTGCTAGCAGCGCCGTCATAACTGAAGATATTTTTAACCTTAGAGCTATAAATAGTCTTCTCATGGGAGTTTTGCTTTGGCTGGTCCGATAGCAGTGGTATTTATGATTAATTGATCACAGTCAGTTACAGATTTCTTTGTTCTTTCTCCACTCCTACTGCTGCACTTGACTAGTCTTTTATTGCTGAAGCTTCACGTATTTTTAATATCACTTGTAATCGAACATTACAGAAATGTTTGTATAGAGCTTTAACAGGCAGGACAAAGGGGGTGCAGCTGATCAAATTCAGGAATATTTCCAACACTACACATGTAATTCAACCTGTCTTATCTTGCTTCAGCTTTTTAAGTGCTTCAGTGACTTTAACACTTTTATTGTAGGTCCTGTTCCCTTTAATTTGTAAGCTGACAGTCTTTTTTTATTAGCCTTTAATTTTCCAGACTAAATGAGCATCAGGTGAAGAATATATTTTTTTAATCTTAATCCTTCATGAAATATGCTTTCTTCTTTCAGACTCTTTGAGAAGCCAGTGCCAGCTACTTGACTTTTCTCATTGTTAACAACACAGGCACTGCGCTTCCAAGGCATTTAAAGTGCAGTAGTAGTTAAAAGTGTTACTCACTGCTGGGGGCAGAAAGGAAAGAGGAGCCACCTGAGACTCTACTTTAATTATATGGTTTTCATTCCGAACACATAATGCTTCCAACTTCAAGCATGCTTTTCACAGATTAATGAAATGAAACAGTCAAAATGATAAATAACAAAAATTACATGATGATTACCTAAACCTTTCACATACAAGGCACAAGAATTTCTGCTTTACGTGCTTCAAGCAAATGTGTCATTTGGTTATTCGAGAATACAACAAATAAGCAAGGTGGAGACCTTTGTTTTATGCAGAAAGGTATTTAATTTTTGGTTGTCATGAGTCTCAAACATTTCTTTGATGATCGTTTGCACCAGGTGATGTCTTGAAGCTTGTAACCTCAAGCCATTTATGCCCCCCCCCTTTCTAGACTGAGGGGTTGTGTGTTGGGTTTTAAGTTGGTTGTGAGATGACAATTGTGCTGAGAGGAATATATCCTCGGCCATGACAGATTCATTTTCCTGTAGGTTCTTTATATCAACATTTCTCATTTATTTGAAATCTGCATTTATTGTTCAATTATTGAAGCCTGCTGGCTAAAATGCTATTGTTCTTGACCTTTCTTTTCCATTCCCCTTTGTTTTTTTTTCCACTGCCTTCGTTTTCAGTTACATCTACCTTATAAATGCTTTACAGCCCCAAAAACACACAGCATGTGAACAAAAGGTTCCTTTTGTGGACTGAGCTGCAGACGTAAAGTTGAACTGCACACTTCCATCACCATCTTCATAACCTCCCTTGCACTGTGTCCTGCAGGCTGAACGTGCAAAGGCAGTGAGAGCTCACTTGCAACTGCACCACGACCTCTGCAGGCATAGCTCTGAAAATCAAGAGCCTGAATGCTGTCAGAGAATTCAATCCAATATATAATTATTTCCCTTCCTTCAGGATTTTCTTTACCAGGTCCCAATTTCCCCTCTACAAGTATTTCACTATATACCCTCTCCACGGGTGTGGAAACTTTTTCTTACTGAGGGCCAAAGATAGCCTCCCAGTAACTCCCCTTTGCCACATATTAATATTTAACTTAGCACTGTTAATCAACACAATAATAATTGTGTTCCCTTGCCCAGCCCAGCAGTGGGTGTGGTAGTTTCAAACACTCAGCTCTGTCTCCAACACAGGCACCTGAAAAATTCCACAGACGTGAGTCCTCCCCTTCCTACCACAGGGACACGGCCCTTCAAAATTGCAAGGGATGTGCACTTCAGGGATAACACAGAGCTGGGGGTCAGTTATTGGAGTTAGCATATGAGGCATAACCTCTGCTGAGCTGCTGACCAGGCACCCGCTGCCCACCCAGCCATGGACGGTGGAACCTGAGTGGAGAGGCTGCCTGTTTGCTGTCATGCCAATGGCGTTCAGTTGCTGTTTGTCAGACAGGCCTCGCTGCCATTTTCTCTTCCCTGCCCCATCCCAGCTATCAGCCACTTCTTGAGAACCAGCTGGGGTGCCACCTGCCTCCCCACAGTCTCCCAGGCAGCAGCACCCTGAGGGCCTCTCCATGGGGCCTCTTCCCTTCATGTGTGAGGATGGTGGGGCTGTGCTGCGGCTTCAGCCCAGACTCGGCTCTGCCCTGTCTGTGGTGAGAGAGGTCACGTCTGACCCATTCCACTCTTCTGCAAAGCACTATGTAAAATCTCTGTTACTGCAGAGATATTTAATAAAGCCGAGGCAGTATCCAGTGTGTGTGAGGAAAGATGCCTGCATTATCCATCATTGCATTCAGAGGAATAAAATTTGCTTTTTATTATTTTACAGTATATGATTCTAGTCTGCTCTGCTTTCACAAAGTTTTTTCTTCCTTTTCTTACAGTGAAAACCCAATCTTGATCCTGTTTTCTAATCAATTCTCCCTCCCACTTGCTGCATCCTTGAGGCAAACACAATTCTTTTTAAAGAAAGCCTCTTAAATAAGTGAGACCCAGCAGAATTCGCCCTAGGGCCCATACAGCAGGCACATGCAGGGTCAGTCTCCTCTTTCATTTCAGCAGCCGTACATCCCTGCACTCCTGCCAGCCCTCCCAGCACATCACTCCTGCCGAAGAGAGTCATCCCAATGCACCCATGCCGGCTGCCCTGTTGAAGGGGGATCTCTAGGCATAAACAGCATATCAGTTATCTGGGTTGTTTGTTTTTGTTTTGTTTTTTTTTGTCATTGCCAGTAGTTCTTTTCCTTGCATCCACTTGAATTGCTGATACATTCAGCTTCACAGGGATTTGGGTATGAAGTCAATATATGCTCTCATTTCTTAAGACTTAACTTCTGTGTGAGTGGAAGCTTCTAATGTCTTTTCCTGTTGGGAGAAAGCAGCTTAAAAAACATCCCTCTGATGTGTATACTCTGTCTTTTGCCTCTTCCAGACATGGAGGCCTATTTGAAACCCAGACACATTGAGGGCTGAAAGCTAAATATTCTCATAACCTTGTTAGCGCAGCACCTGTCCCTGCTGTGACCCAGTCCAGCAAATCTCTTAAGATAGAACTATGTCAACATTGTTTAAAAAAGCCTCAGCAGCCTACCTTCCTTTCTAACACAAGCAATGACTAATTTTCATCCCCATCTAAGAGGCCTGTACAAATCCTGGAGTACTACATATGTTTACCCCGTTGTTTCTCAGAAATCCTGGTGGTCACAAATTTTGAGCAGACAGAGTCAATTAGTGTAAACAGAAAAGGCTGCACATATGCTGTTGCAAGAAATGTAGGAAAAGGTTGGCCTCAAAGCATTTCCTTCAAAAAAAAATAAGCTGTTGTGAATTGAGAAGATTTAATATTTAAACTTTTATTTTTTTAAGCATGAGTACTTTCCGACTTGAAGTATTTTGGAGTCCCCTAAGAATGTATCAGCCAGTACTGCTGATTATATCTCATGGCTGGCTTTCCAGTTGCTAGATTGGCAGATAAATTCCTACGAAATACGACTCTCAGCTCAACATATATTCTGGACAGCAAGTGTTTACAATGTACCTTATGGTTGGAGGTAGGAACACCACAAAGTGTCTTTTATATTTGCATGATGATGTTTTCTAGAAAATTCCCTCTCTTCATAGCACTTTGAACCAGTGAAATTTGTATCCAGCTGCTAGGTTTCAAATGAAATTCTGTAGACTGATTTTATTAATCAAGGTATCAATTATTAGAATATTAATTACTAGA
This sequence comes from Chloroceryle amazona, assembly GCA_027560015.1. NCBI lineage: Eukaryota > Metazoa > Chordata > Aves > Coraciiformes > Cerylidae > Chloroceryle > Chloroceryle amazona. Next base: position 37,221 of record JANHFX010003986.1, read on the forward strand.
ATAGTGAAAAACAAAAGATAGTGAAGTTTTTATTACTATGTGATATAAACTGGAACACGTGAGGCTCACACAAATGTAATATAAAGGTCAGTGATAGTGGAAGAGGTATTGGCACACACAGTCACGTGCCCTTAGTTTGATCACCCAAGTGGAAATTTCATTAGGAATTTTTAATCACTTCTTCCAGACTCATAGGTCTTTTTATGATCAGAATAGCCTATTTACAGAGCCACTGATTTTCTCCGTCTCAGACCCAGAAAGTTCATCAGACCAAGGAAAAAATGTTAGAGTAGCTTAACTGAGACCACCAAAATTTCCACCAGGGAGACAAAATCCCGTCATCAGACAATAGTTTCAGTCTCAGAGGTGGATGCTAGATAGCTCCTTTGCCCTGGAGAAGAAAATGTTCTCCCTCCTGCAGAACCATAGAGTCACTCTGTACTGCGGGAGAGCCCACTCTACCTACTGGAACAGTAATTCTCAAGAGGAAACCCTTTTGTACCAGTGGGTGCACTCCTCAGACTTGCAGATGATGCTTTCAGTGCATCCCCGCCCCTCTATGCTCCATCAAGCACCTGCAGGACAGTCTGTCTTTGTGCCATAGAAATGTTGCTATTTTTTGCAAAAGGGTTATCTATAGCTGTGTATGAGGAAAACATCCTGAAAATAAGCTGCAAAAGGAAAACTGTTGCCTTCCTAGCCTCCACATTGGTCTTTATACACTAATCACAATCATTATGGCCACAATGTCTACACAATAAACCTGCAAGAGTCAAATGTAGTAAACAAAAGCATGTACAAATAATCTTCCTCACAATATGGCAAAGTTTCTTGTGAAATGTACTCAATTTCTTTTAGCTGAGTTGTACAGAAGTAGCATGAGGCTATTGGATTACAAGATTCTTTCATTAAAGGAAAACAAATATTTTAAACAGAACATAGCTCAAAGTACAGTTAGACATAGTACCTTCTCTCTAGGCAAACTTATCCTTTCACTCAAGTTTGTTTCGTTGTTTAAACTGAATTCTGGAAGTGTTCACTTAGATGCTTAGTGTAGGAAATAATAAATGCAAATATGCAACATCATTATCTCTGCTGAAAAAGCTGAGCTATTTCTTCAGTAAGCATTCCCTATGGAAAGGTGTTAGAAAACTTTGAATATACAAGTACTTACAGTCTGCAGAGATTAAATAAAGTAATTTTAATTAATTCCCAATGGGGAGAAAATGTTCCCAAACTCTAAATTGTGTGGAAGCTACACAAAAAAAAAAAAAAAAAAAAAAAAAAGATGACATGTTGTGTAGTTCCAACACTTCACAGGTTTTTTGCACCCCAGAACACACAAAATGTTTTCCCAGTGATACAGGTTATCTCTCTTAGGACTGAAGAAACCCTGAGCAGGGGAAGACCAAGTCCTACATGGCCTCAGAAAGAAGTGCTGCCAACAGTGTCACATGAAATAATTTTCTCTGTTGTCTTGAAAATACAGATCTGTAATTGAAGAAGTCATTCCCACCAATTTAAAACAATGGCAGGTTACATCTAAAGGAGATACCCTTTAAGAACATGCTGCAGGAAGTGTGTATCGTTCCCTGTCACTGTCCCAACCCTGTGAATACTCCAAGGGCCATAGCTGATGTAAATTTGAATGCATTAAATCTCTGCCTTAAGGAGCTTTCAGGCAAGTGTCTCCTACCTGTTGTTTGTAGTATTGTCTGTCAGAGGGGGTGCTGGTTTTGTTGAGACACGTGGGTGCATTTTACATGTAAATGCTAGTTAACAGTAATTGATGCTAATAAAGCACTACTGGTTTACACTTAATGAAGGTTTGGACCTAATTATCAGAAAGTATAAAAATAAAATAAGCAGAAAGCTATTCTGCGTGCTAGCTTGAATAAAACAGCTACAGCATAGGAAGACATTCCCTTGAAAAAAACAAAACAGTTTCAGAGAAGCCAAACAGTCTGGATACAATAATCAATTTTGCAATCAATACTTTTTTAATGACAATTTCTGTAGCAACAATGAATGACACCATCAGTTCCAGTTTTCAATATCTTCTGCTGTTGTAGAGTTCTCCTTGTAAGCAAGAGGACTAGGCAACAAGTCAGACCTGATACGTGTTCCTGTAATTGGTTCCAGAAAAGAAAGCTGGCCCAGGAAGAAAGGTCTGAGTTTGTGTTCTTCTAATAAGCAAGCAAAAAAAACCAAACCCCAGACTAAATCAAACAGATCAGAACCTACTCAATTTCTACTAATGACATATAATAAAGTTTTCACAGAAGGAAAGAAGAAAGAATAAATTGATATCAAAGTGCAGGAGCTTAGCATTTCAGTAATTATCTATGACTATATTTAATTGCAGCTTGTTCTCCAAAACTTCAAGATAAAGAACAGATATGAAGTGTTCAGTTTTGGATAGCTAATAATGCTGCAGTTCCTGCTCCAAAACAAAAAGTCAAAATATTGCTACCAGTTATCTACCCAAACATTTAAGCACCTGTTTTTTTCTAATCCCCATCCTTTTACTACATCTCTTCTCCACAGATCAGTGTCTTCAGAATTACAAAAACAAACAGAGGAAAATGCAGAGTACATTTATCATATGATTCCAAACCAAATACAGTCACTGTAGCTCTTGAAGGATTCCTCTCTGCATTACCATATTCTATGTTTTGGATTTTACTGCTGCTGAGAGAGTTCCTCTAGCCTATTTCTTAATGTAACACAGACCCCTTCTGAAAGCTGTCTTTCTGACAGAGTGATGAGTTTCCTTTCCTGTTACAGTCAGTTTTGTCTGTCTCCTGTTTCTGTCCATAATCATGGGTCACTCCAGATCAAAAAAAGCTACTAGTTTCTTAAATAATCTACTTCATCAGACTTTTATACTCTCATTGGAGCTCCACTCAATGAGTCAGGCAATAGCAGGTGCAATGGCAGTTTGCAAGGCCACAGAAGGAGAAGAGCACCTATTGCCATGGCTCTGGGAAAGCACAGGAGGAGATATTATGAAAACATAGCAATGGGTGAGAGACAGGTAGTCTCCTCCTGCATATATATTGTAAACTTAAAGAAACAACTGTGTCTTTTCTGCAGTGAGTGCTAAAGCCACATGGAGTTTGGGAATTGCATGCTACCTTTACTATACATTCACCAGAGTAGGACCACAAGAATAAAACTGTATGTTCTCCTGCCCATCCTTTACAGGACAGATTTTCACCAGAATGTGTGCTGGCACCACTGAAACTTTCAAGAGTTTGAAGAGAGACTGAACTAGGAAGTATTTGGTGAAGTCAATTATGGAAACACTTCCAGTGCAGAATTACACCAGACCCAATGGCCATTGGAGACAAGCACCTGCAGGCCTTTTGAGAAAAATCCAAGAGAAGCTTTCCACGTCCAGGAAAATCCAGCAAATCCTTCAATAGTCACAAGCCTTTGTGGAAGAAAAAAAGGTAGCAATTAGAGAGATTAACTACCAGTTGCTGTCATGTATTACAGAAGGAGAGAATGCAGCTGTGTCTGGCCCAGGGCTTTCCCAAGCAAAAGAGATAGGCTGTATTCCCACAGCAAAAGCAGCCCACTTGAGAAAGGAGAGAGCAGCCCAGGGAAAAGTCATAGAATCATAAAAATGTCTGGGCTGGAAGAAGGGATCTCTAGAGGTCATCTAGTCCAGCCCCACTGCTGAGAGCAGGGACATCCTCAACAAGAGCAGGTTGCTCAGAGCTTCATCAAGCCCCACCTTGAATGTCTCCAGGGCTGGGGCCTCAACCACATCCCTGGGCAACCTGTTGCAGTGCTCCACCACTCTTGTGGTGAAGAACTTCTTTACATCCAATCTAAATCCACTTTCTTCTAATTTAAAACCATTACCCCTCATCCTTTCACTCCAGGCCTTTTTGAATAGGCCCTCTCCAGTCTTTATAAGCTCCCTTCAGGTAGTGGAAGGTGACTATTAGGTCTCCCCTGAGCCTTCTCAAGGCTGAACAATCCCAGCTCCCTCTGCCTGTCCTCATAGGAGAAGTGTTCTGATTAATTACATTAATCAGTCCTTATTGATATCTGTGTTTTCTACATGCAGAAGAAGCTGCAAAACATGCTGAAGGGGGCTCTCAGACATGAAGCTCCTTTCTGTGGCCAAGCGGATGTAACAGCTTGCTTCTGGTGGGTGGAGGTGGTCCCATATGCAACTTGTCCTGACCAGGTGCTCCTGCTGTTCACCGTGGGCTACCTCTAGGGCTCATCAAGTTTCTCAGTGAGCTAATACAAATATTTGGTATTGGGCCATGCTGAAGGGAGCTCTTTCTGTAAGTGACACATGAACACTGGCCTTATTTTTTTTGATCCATTTTTTTTGAAAACAGTGGAGATTCCGTCCATCGGGCTGAGGAGAAAATTCCTTCCAGTCGGACATCTCTTTCATCTTAGCTGGTAGAAATGGGATTGCTTTTACGATGTCATCTATCAAAGCCATTAACAGAAGGTGACGGGAGGACCGGCCGCTGCCCGTTCCCAAGGCCCCGCCTCCTGGAAGACTTCATTTGCATACTGCTTCCCAGAATGCAGCGGGACCGCCCAGCGTGAGTGGAGAGATATTTTGCTGTCGTACTTCAAGGCATTTCTTTGTGACCATGGATTTTATGGCACTGTTGCAATTAGATATATGAATGCATTTCTAGGGGGAAATGATAGATGCCATCCTATCATTAACCATAACCTTGAGGTGTTAAAATCATGGAGGTTTAAATACCTTTGGGGAAGAAGAAAACTTTCGGCTGGTCCGAAGGTAGTGGGTTATCTCAATTGATTGTTCACAGTCAGTTACAGATTGATCTCCTCGTTCTCTCTTTCCCCCCTTCCCACTACTGCACTTGACTAGTCTTTTGCACCTCAAGCGGACCCCGCAGCACTTTTCATCCACCCCTAGCAGTCTCTCACTTTGATTTAGAATAAGGGAAAGCACTCGCAAGAATGAGAAAATGAATTGCGGAATATGTAAGATTCCAGCACCTGTTTTCTCAATATGCACACTTCGAGCCAAATTCTGGGTGTTTTTTTGCCTGACAGTGCCTGCAACCTCCAGAACACAGAACATGAGCCGTTAATGTAGATTAACAGCTGGCAACATGCCAAAGGCAGTCCAGCATGCTCCTGATGGACAGAATTTGCTACATGGAGTGTAACTGCACCTCACAGTTCAACTGTGCTGGGATAGCCAAGTGCAATGCACAGGGACCAGCATCGCTCTTCTGTCCAGGAACCAGGGTGACAGAGAAAATGAAGACGTGCTCAGCCACAGTACCCGTGTTCTTCTTACAGCCACGGCCTTGCCGCTGGGTACAGGAGCCAAAATGCTTGATGGCCTTTGCACCCCTTTTCCCACGGCTGAGAGGGGGGAAATGGGAAAGAAGCAAATGTGCAGCATAGTACCAGTGCCAAATCTGGCTCTACTGCAAGTAAGGGGCTTAATGAGTCAGAGTTTCAGAGCTCCAGAGGAACCTCAAGAGCATATCAGATTTGCATGAGCATACCAGATTTGCATGTGTTAGAAGAAACTGTGAGATTTTATGGGAAGGAACAATTGATGGATGGTCCAAAATCAGAGCTTGGGAAACCTGGGCACATGGCAAGAGCCAAAGACTGATGAACTCAGGGCCTTTCTAAGCTAAAGGTGGTTTGAAGGAAGGCTGGACAGCACAGAGAACTAGAGATGTAAGATTGTTTTTCTTTTAATTTCGAAATAATAGGCATACCTCTCTGTTCTTCCTCAGGAACAAAACAAAACAACAAAGGGTTTCTGAGGAAAATGGAAATACCTGAAGTAGTAGTTTTTGAAAACTATTACTTCTTTATGAATACAAACTAATTTATGAATACATACAATTTAGCACAATTAAAAGTATGGCTAAGTACTTTGGTGAAGCAGCAGAACCTCACGTTTGAAAGTATACCAGGTCAGATAATGGGCGTTTCAGATCACATTAGAGCACTTATAAAGGTACAGTTAGTCTGCTACTGTATCTTAAATCACCAGGTATGGGGGGGGGGTCTGGAAGTTAAAGGCATCAATAGTTTTGGCATATAAGGAGAAAAGATGTGCCAACAGGGTTCAAAATTACAACCTGGTAAACTGATGTTTTAATGCAGATAAATAATTAATGCAGGTTTACAGAGAAAACCCAACCAAACAAAAATAAATCACAACAAAACAGAAAATGATATTTAATATTTTTTGGGGAGGAAAAAAATCTTGTATTTTGAAGTAAGAGAGAGATGACTAAGTATTGCATTACAACATTCCTATTACCTTTGGTTTTCCTACCTTTTTGTTTTTTTAATCTGTTTCCCTTCTCATACTTTGTTCTCTTCCATCCATTTTTTCCCTTCCTTTTCTTGCCTTCAGCTCCATAGTTTCTTGCCTCAGTCCAACTCCTTCCTTTAAAGGACACAATGTTCAGAAGTCTTTCCCCTCAAAGCAAGTAGCATGGAGAGGTAACTCTCAAATCACCTTTTCTCCCACCTTCTTTGCTGTGCCTGCAGTGGTAAGCAGAAGGTGCACCTTCCAGCTTCCTCCACAGCCATATGAGCTGGGTGAGCTGTGAGCAGCAGCCCTGTGCACCAGGTGAAGTAGCAGAGGCATTACCACTGTCCACTGTTCTCTTGGGCTGCCTTGTTCCAGTGTAATGCAGGTCAGCTCTAAGCATCAGGTGAGAAGGACCTGTCTGCTCTATGAATGTGATCAGTAAGCCAGTACTCTCCCTCAGCTATACAGTTAAGTTTTGTTCCATTTCTCTACTCCAACAAATTTTCATTTCTCTAAACAGACACAGCAGAAGCGACAATCCAGCTGTCTCTGACAGGTAGCATTAGAGCACTGTCTCGAGAGGCACATCCAAGCATTTTTTTGGAAGGGGAAGATGTCTCCTTGACCTTAGGCAGGTGCTATAACCACCATCATAAAAATGCAGAGAGTCACAGGTCCTGCTTAAAGAGAAATTCTTCAGTGGAGCATGTTACTCACCTGCTTTCCAAGAGAATTTTTATGCTGAGGATCACAGACTGCAAGAACATTCTCATGACCTCAGGAAATCTGCCTAAGCATCATTTCAAGTTGGCTGGAGTTTGATTGCTCCTTACTCATCACCATGTTTGTTTTCAGTCTTGTCTGGTGTAAGGTGCTTAATTCTCTCCACCCATGAGGATTTTTCCCCTGGAGGTACATCCCAGATACCCATCGTCAGACTTTACATTCCCCTGCAGGAACCAGTCAGTTTTTAGATACCGAGTCTTTTACTGGATTTAGTAAATCCTGGCTTGGGATAAGGAACATTTGTTGCCATCCTAATGCTGGATGCATCTTTCTTACTCTGAAAGCTTAACATGGGATTCAATTTAAGAAAATAAAAGAAAGAAAACTTGACGAGGGAGAAAGGAAATGCCACAGACAGCAGAGAACCACAAAATAATCACTTTGTGCTGGTGGTAAATGAGACCAGCAGTACATTTTTGAATGCATTTGATGGTGTCTCTGAAGTCAACATTAGTTTGTTAGAGAATCACCTCTCTTGGGTCAGGTAATGCTCATTCATTCTTTTATCACCATTAAAAATGGAGGTCTAACATAGTTACTAATTTTAGCTAGTGATAAAATGAAAAAGAAAGGTTTCAAACCAAACCAGTTTAATGCCTCTAATAATGAAAGTAGTAATGAAAGATCTACAATACTCACTCTTCATACTGTTCTATTTATTCTTTATCTGAGCTGGAAACCAAGTGTTTTCCCAGATACTCTTGCATACATGATTTTTGATCTGGTTTTGCTAGTGGCATATAGAAGGGAGTAGCTGTAGTGCCCGTCATTCATGTTTAATTATGTGTAGTATACCCTAATTTCCTTCCTTTCCAAGCAGTACGATTTTCATGAAGGAGTTAGGTTTGGTCTTTCCCAGGGCAGTGGTTCACAGCCAACAGGAGGACTTGTTCCTTATATATCCATAGTCCCCAGAATCCCCTCAGGCTGAAGTGTTTACACAGTGTATGTCTGACAAAGGTCAACCATACCTACAATCCTCAGGACAACAGGCTACAGGATTAGGGAAAAAAAAAAAACACAAAAAACCAAAACAACAAACCCACAACCAAACACTGAATGTCTTGTACAGCTGAAGATCTTGGCACATCACTGATTTTATCCCTAGCTCTTCTTGGTGATAGCTTTCAGTACAAGTGCCTACACGCACTGCTGCACTGGTATAGAAAGTAGTGTGCTTCAAGGAACTCATTAACACTTACGGTGAATGGTAACGGCAAAAGAATGAAAAACAAAGCCCCCTATGACTTTTTTTTTTATTCAAAATGTGACTTTTCTGAGTGAAGATCACCTGGTTTGTCCACATTGAACATAAAGGGTGAAAAATAAGGCAGACAGATTAGTAAGGCCACTTATATTTCAATAGACTGGTTACTACACCAGCAAACACCTCTTTCACTTTAGCTCTGCTGTAGTGAGGTGCTCTATTTGCTGCTGCTTCAGACTCTTAGAAAGGAGCTTGACCAAAGCTCAACCCCCCTGGCACTAGGGCATCTGTGAAGACCTGCAGGTTGGGAAGAGCTACAGCTTAATTAAGCTAGTCGAGTTTTACTGGCTATCCTTTTGTTGTTACATCATCCTGAGACTATGAAATACCAAACCCAACTTGAACAACGGAAGAGCCAAACCCACATTAAAATGCATGACTAAAATCTACTGTCCAAAGGCATTAGCAAAAGCAATATATGAAATATTTCACACAGCAAGTGAATGCAAAACTGCCTTCTTGTACTCACAGCAGTACCACTTTAGAGAGACATGTTCCATTTCCTGAATGCATTCTGTGGTTCAGAAATCAATACTAGGGTAGCAGCAGCACTTAGAGTTATGATTTGCTTGGGGTGCATACTTTTTTTTGGACCAGATGCATCTGTGAAATACAATATATTAAGCTGAACGTGGAAAGTAAACAGCTGAGAACTTGTGGGCTGATATGTAAAGCAATCAGACTAGGTGAGTAAATGCTCCCGTCTAGCCTTGACTTCTCTGTCTTTACGGAAATTTGAGTTATGTGCTTTTCTTTCTGAGCCTACTTTCTACTGTGCTTCTACTCTGCTTCTATCATTCTGAGCAGCGATTTACCAAGTTGCATTGCAGAACACCTCTCCCCTATTGCAAGGCAAAACACACTTGTGTTTAAGTTACAGTAGCCTTCCTGAAATTCAGTAGGAGGGCATTAATCAAGATCAGCTACAAGGAGCCTTCCCCTGATGAATGCACTGCAGTGATGTGCAGCAGTTCCTGCAACTCCTGCACTTTTCAAGCTCTACAGCACTCCTAGGTTGAAGTCCAGAAATGCCTGGCATTTCACAGATCCCTTTTTCAGAGCAGAAGGGGGAGTTTTGCAACTTCAGCACAGCAAACCAAAGCCAACTTGCTTAACAAATACAAGGCTCTATCAGTTTCACTAAGTGGAATATATACTTGTTTGCAGAGGGCTCGATGGAGGCATTATCATACATCAAGGGCTGAGCATATAGACTGCAATGCTCATTCTTCTTATCCTTGTCCACTACCAATACAGGCTGTGAGCAAAAAGCCTTTTGGAACACAAAGTTTTCAGTGTTTTTTTTGCCTACCACAAAAGAAAGGACAAGTCTAAACCACTACATGTAATGCTACTTTTTGAAAAGCATTTAGCCTGTATCAGTATATTCTCATTCATATTCTACTTTTCAGAAGCCCATTTGCTCAACACATAGCCTTATGGACAAGAGGACAGGTAAACTTTGTGGAGTAGTCTCCAGCTCTGCAGTGCCTTGCTTGCTTGATACCAGACAAATCTTGGGCTATACCCAGGTACCACCATAATTAACAAATTTTAAGTATAAAATTTTTTGAAGTAGAAACAAAGTAATAATCTCCATTGCAAAGAGATACGTCCCTCTACTGCTAACATTCTCTCCTGGTATGAAAAAAGCTAGCACTTAATGCACTATCCAGTGTTTACTGTCCCCTTCAAAGTCCTACAGAGACAGTACAGATAAACTCACTCCACAAGGAGTTCTGACTCTGCTAGTGTTGCTGCCTACTTCAGTCCTTGATCCTTCAGAGAAAGGAAGGGGCCCTGAAAAAGTCTTACATCTGACTACTTAGAGGTACTATAATTTACAGTATTTTTGTTTGTTTGTTTTCTAGAAGATGCATGTGTGGGAGATATTTACACCAGGCCAGGCTCCTTGGAGCCTACTGAGGAACTGTTACTACTACACAAATTGGTCTTAGGCTGAAGCATAAGCTACACGCTTTCTTCCACCTGGAACTAGAATCAGAAAGAAAAGATGTCATATGCTCCTGCAGCTGTGGCTAAGAGCAAGTGAGAGGTGCTCTCACTCTTCTGCACTACATGCATTGTTTTTCTTTTTCTTCCGTAAGAAGGGAAGACCAAGGCTAATCAATAGTACTTAAGTATTACTTTAACAGAGTTTAGGATGCTTAGGAAAACATCCTAACACACCAGGAAGGGAGAAGCAGACACGCATAAAGCATTTAACAAATTCCAGAATGTGGTATAACCTATGCCCTTGAAAAGGCAATCACAGCAGTATCGCTTGTCAGGTAGAAAGCTGTATCTCTCTGTAGAAAAGTAACAGACCTAATGATGTAGCCATCCCAAAAAGGTGATGTGATGTTGGTAGTGCTTGCAGCAGGAGATAGGATACTGGAGATGAGGAAAGCTGCTTGCTTTCCAGTATGACTGCCCAAAGTTGAGAGGCAACAGTATCTTTATCTTGCTAGGAAGTGATTAAGACAAATAAATCAATTACCATGGCAAGGTGTGTGGCACAGCCACGGACTCACAGGAAGTGTGGCCAGATGATACTAGTGTAAGGACAGATCAAATCCTCCTTCCCTCTGCTGCTCATAACCTAAACACATAACCTACTTGGGCTCATGCTGCCTGACCCTGCAGCTCACAGTTGTCAAGAAACTAAGCTAACAATAATACAACTACTGTATTCCTTTTCCTTATTCATCTCTGACTTAAGTACTACTGCTCCAGAAAGGAAAAAAAACAAACAAACAAAACCCAAAACCCAGTCTTTGAGCACAGCCCTGAAGTAATTGTATACTGGGCTGCCTCCACCTGCAAAGATAAGGAAGAACAAGACAGCAGAAGCACCTTACAAGCACATCTTGAACACTCCCCTGTCCTTGCCTTTTAGTGCCACAAGGGCTCCCAGCAGGCTAAGAGGTTGTATTTTACCCGGAGTGGTGCCAACTCTTGCTGGAAGGAGGAAGACTACAGTACAGCAGTACAGCATTCACAACTGCAATATTAGCAAGTTAGCAAAAATGAGAAATTCTTATACTCAGCACTTACTGTCCCAAGAAGACTGGAGCTTCAGCCTTGACTGTAGTGCCCACCACCAATAAGCGGCTGTCTACATGTCCCTATTTATCCATACCCTCCTGTTGGTTACACATCTGTTTTGGAATAAAACCCTACAAGCCTGAAACTTACTACTAAGCAGGAGCAGTATAGATTCCTGCAATATTAAGTGACATATTTGCAGAGGAATAGACCCCGAACTATGTTTAAGAACTGATTTTAAAAGTCTGGCCTACTTTGAAGAACTGAGTTCATCTCAACTGGTAGACAGGACTTGCTACTTGGCTTAGGTGTACATTCTAAAGCTGAAAAAAGTCACCTCTAACATAAGCTATTGTTCAGCTAAGTCTGATCTCAGTCCTGTTGCCTGCACAGAAACATCTATCACAGATAATGGTTTTTGAAGGCTCAAGAGAAAAGCTCCAAATAAAAAAGCTAACGATGGGAAGAAAATGCACTTGGTAAGAGTCCTGTAAGTGAGATATTGCCTAAGTGCAGTAGGAAAGGATAAGGATTGTGTCACCCTCTTGTAGGCTCTTTTGGGTCCTTGGACTACATCTTAACAGCCACCTCCTGGACGTGGGTTTACCCCTACGATACAAAAGGCTGCATCACTCAAATCTTTTTTTCTTCTCAGGAGGTGGTTTTAGACTTACACACCTTCCAAAAAAGTTGAGAACTAATGCAACAAGGAAATATTGAAGGAATTGAAGGACGAGACAGACTTTTTGCAAGATAGAAGACAGTAAAGAAACACTACCCATAAAATGAAATAGAAACACTACCCATAAAATGAAATAGAAACACTACCCATAAAATGAAATAGGTATCAAAACTGCCTTAGTGACACTGAAGTCACACACACTGCAGCATCACAACTCAGAAAAGGCAGGGATTACTGTTGGATTATATAAACCTGCCACCCCAATGTGGCCCATGAATTTATAGCATATCTGAACTGAGACACTCAAGATCAAAATCCACTTTCAAATGCACATACTGCCAAGCGGAGCACAGAGTGGATGCAATCATCCTTTGTACCTGCAGTAACTGCCACAGGAGTAAAGTCAATAAAATCCATCAAAAGGTCTCAGTCTGCCTCCCCAAAGAAGAATAACTTTCCTCTCCACAAAAATAAAGGAGATGGTAACATACTGATCCAATACCAGAATCCCATCATTATCACTTACTAGATGCTCTTTCTGACAGACTTCAATTACTCCAAAATATACTTGGGAAGGCTAAGGTGTAAAGGAGTCAATATGTACTATTAAAGAGAAGTAAATTGGAAAAACCTGGTATTTCATCATCACCCTCTCTACAAAGAGTCACAGAGCAAAAGTAGACAGGTCTAGAGCACATTTAGTCAGCACGTTACTGCATCTAATCTCAACAGGACTGAATAATTTGTCCCCACTTTAGGAAACTCCCATTCTTACCCTCAGCAATGAGTACAGTGATATAGTCACATGAATGAGACTGGCTCAAAACACTGCTCCCCTCTATAAACATACCAACAACTAAGACAAAGAACTGTTTGGCAGACAGATCCGGTTCTCTTTTTGGTAAATGCCTTTTAACTTAAAACAGTTAAACTGGAGTCAATAATCAAGCTCAAGATAGTCACAAAAAAATAAAGGCTGTATTTTTTTCCAAAGATCAAAACTGTAACTAATGTAAGACATTCATATCAGAGAAGTTCAGTGTCCAAAAAAAACTCTTCTGCCATATAAAAAAAAAGATACTGCAATCGCTTTACTGCTCAATAATCTCCTTGCTCAAACTGCCTAATTCTTCTCTTACACAAGTTTTGTCAGTAATTTGTTTTTAGCTACAATGTACAAAAAAATTTCTTCACCACCCTCATCCTATCTAAAGCTCTTCTTTTGTTCTGGAGAGTTTTGTTGCATGCTCCTCTATGAATTTGCTCAAATGATCTAAATCTCTGTCCCCGCCTTCAAATTTAATAGGGTTGTTCTTCTTGTCCCTCGGAGCAAAGTAGATAGTGGGGAATCCCTCCACTTTGTAGTGGTCACTCGTCACATCATTGGCAGTAGCATCCATCTTGGCTATGACTAGATTTTTCTCGTTCTTGTATTTTTTGCCTAGCTCAGTATACACCGGTTCTAATTTCTTGCAGTGTCCACACCACGGGGCATAGAACTCTATGAGAACATCATTCTTTGGATCCATTACTATGGTATCAAAAGTTTTACCCACTACCACTTTCACAGGCCCTTTGTTGTTTTTTGGCACTGGCTGGGACTTCACAATAGGCTTCAGTTTTCCTAGAAGGAAGCAAAACACACACCATTGTTAGAATATGGTAAGAGCAATCCTTATGACCCACCCCCAAGGAGGAAGGGCAGGAGTACATCCTCCCGCCAGGAATAAGCATTGCACCAGCAGATGAACTTACCTCTGGATAAAACATGGGCTATCTTGCTGGTGGCATTTTAGCACAATAACCTCATGAAATATGGGCAACAAATTGTTTCACAATTGCCTAGAATCCTTCTCTCTTTTTATGGCTGTACATTCACAATGTAGTAGGACTAGCATAACAGATCACTGTCTAAATATGAGCGATCAACTCACACGTCCGAGCTGCAAGGATGCTCAAACATGCTCAGTTTTAGACTATAGCTAGATGCCACAGCATAGTTCAAGCAAAGTTAATGAACCAAGATTAAAACTACAACAACAAAACACCCAAAAGCTTTAGAGACACACAGCACTGAGGTTTCAGTCAGATAACTTGTAGCCAATAACTTTGTAGCCATTGCCTCAGCAAAAACTCTTGAAAAGCAAAGGTTAAAAAACCCACTCCCCATTTTAGAAACTGTACCTTTTTTGAATGCCAGTACGAACTGCCTGAGTACATCAGAGTCAAACTCCTCTGGCTCCATGGCAAATTTCTTGCCACCTTCATCCAGAATGGCAACATTGACATCCTCTCCACTCTCAAGCAAGCCCAAATCTTTTATTTCAGAAGAATAATCTTCCTCATCAGAAACAGCAAACACATATTCAGGGAAGTCTTTGGCCACTTCCAGGACTTTGCCTCTCCAGTACTGTGTAGCTGCAAAACCAGAATATAACATGATTAGTAAATTCTAGTTACCCACCACTTGCTTCCACCCGAAGTGGAGAAATGATAATCTTAGCTAACTCACCAACACGATAATCAAAACTGAAGTCTACAGAATAATAGACAACCACTAGAGGACGCTTAACATATCTTTTAGCATCATTGGAAGGCTTACGATGACCAACTAGAGGCAAAGCATACTTCAGCACGTGCTCTTTGATCTCTGATCCATCTGTAGAGTCCTGCTTAAAAACATTTGGAAAAAAAAGTTCAGATAAATTAAGTAGCATTTCTGTTACACACTTCTGAAAACTAATATTCATGCATGCATGAATGAGAAACAGGGCACGTTATAAACAATGCTTTCACGATATTCTTCAAATTCTTGAGCACTAAAGATCATTTAGTATTCTACCCTTAAACTGAGCATTGTAATGGTAAATTATTTGTGTATATAACCTCTGGGTTAATTTCATAAAGTTTTCTTAAAAAAAAACAATGCAATTTCAAGGGACAAACAAGTTGCCTCAAACTCTAGGGTAGTACTCTCAACAGGAAGATGCCAACTGCTCATATATACAAAGAAAAGGAGCCTTCAATCTTCAAAAAAAATTAGCCAGCTTTGGACAAGCTACTCACTTTAAGATCCAAAACACGCATCTTGGCCTCATGCTTCGATTGAAATTTTTCTGGCTGCATGACAACCAGTTTTCCTGGAGATGCTTTCAGTAGTTTTGCAACCTCACTGCTGAAAGTGTGATGGAACTTGTAATCTTCTCTTAAACTGTTAGCTGAAAAATTAAGGCCAGGGAGAAGGAAAGGTCACCAAGAATTGAACTCACAGCCTACAACTGAAATCTTGAGACTGCACTGCAAGGAAACCCTCTTCCCATTCTCAATAGGACATGGAACAACCTGAAGTTGCATCCAGGGTTGAGAAGCCTACACACACAACTGGAATAGTACTATATGAATGCTGTTTAACAGCCCATCAACTTGACGAGTTATTCTACTTATTCAAAAACAGCTATTTGTTTATCAGTCTCCTTCCTCTGGGTTTCTCCCCAGACAGCAGAAAGTAGAGCTGTAAAGGAACTCACAAGGTCACCTAGTCAATCTGTTTGCTTTGGGGCAGCCTGGGAAACAGTTTTGTATCTTGCCATGCTGAAGCAACCAAATCAGCTCCTAATCAAACTATAAATGAAGGCAGATACAAAAGCAGGCACAGCCAAGGGTAGAAGAACTGCCCACACCTCTCAAGGCTCTGGCAGAAACCAAGAGGGGCTGCAAGTGGATCAGTCATGTGAGTAACTGGGATTTACTGAAGGGACTGAGCACTTCAAGTGCTTAGCATTTTCTATGGGTAGCAAGTATCATTGACAGGACCATCACTGTGTTACAACAGATATTTTTTTTTTAAGGCTAAAGACTGACAGGAATTGTCTAGCTATACTGATATAGAGGTGGCTGATGTATTCTTCCTCCAGGCCCTCCCATCCCAAACAAGTTTGGCAGAGCCCAGCCTCTGGACCTATCCATACCGAAACAAGCAATAGTAGCTGTCAAAGCTTTAAGCCAAGAACTTTCAATTTGTTCATTGGCTAGGAATTTTCTCTCCTCTCTCATTCACATGTTTTTATGGACACAATACCAAGAGGAGGCCATCTCTTGTGACTGGCTGATGCTTTAGTTATAGCCTCAAAATATGGTGTGAGCTTTTTTTCCTGAGTACAAGTAGAAAATCACCCTTCACTCACTTCCTCTTATTCCTCTCCAATCTCCCTCACTAAATTAAGAGTGGAAATAAAGGATGTCTCCATGTCCAAAGTCCTGGTCATAACCTCAATGAAACATACATTTCATTAGTATTTTAAAGCATTCTTTACCTGCTTCCTGATAGAGCTGATAGGCTTTGTCATTCTCTCCACTAAAGACACCAATGATGATGACATCATCCCCATCCCTCAGAAATTCTTGTACCTGCTTGGTAGCCTGAATCTGTCTGGATGGAGGACCAGCCTGTTCAATCATGTAGTCGACAATACCTGCAAGATAAATCCACCCCCCAAAAGTTGCTTAGAATATTTATTGAATTGAAAGATTTAGGCATTTCCTCTACAACACTGTTTAATGCATTTCCCATGGAAAACTTTCTTTCTGTGAAGCCTTCCCACAATAACTAAAAGACCAAATAAGCAAAACCTCAGTTCAAGTCTTTAAAGCTGATCTTCTCTTTCAGGTTGATTTCAGAAGAGGTGACCAAGCTAAAGTTCAAAAAGGTATCAGCTGATCTTTCAGGTAACCCTCCTTTCTGAAATTTTAGACCCTCCACTGTCTCCTGACCCTGCTATAGCCAAAGTTCTATTTGGATAGTCTTAAGTCTTTCCTCTTATCAAAACCCAATACTGAACATTTTGCCAGCCCTTACAGTGCGTTCCAGCGCACTTAAAGGCTGCCCTTTTTTTCATACTGTCCATGCTTCACTATGTGTATTTAACTTAGTTTATATTAAAAGGAGCTTGTAGTACCACCATAAGATGTTATAAAGATTAGAGACAAATTTATACAGCTGGCCTCTGTATTAGAGCACAGTTTTCACAGTCCCCAGGTTACCATTGCTATGATGTTAAATTAGCAAGTCCTACAGATACTTGAAAACATTTGTGGTGAGCCCTCAAAAAACTTAAGAAAAAGCAGAAGTTGCAATACCATATTTCTCTCGTGGTCCACTGTAGTCGTAAGGTTTGCCCTTGCGGAAGATTTTCAGAGTTGGGTAGCCAGTAACATCAAACTTCTTTGCAAGCTCAGTTTCTGCAGTGGCATCTACTTTAGCCAGGGGAATAGGAGGTGTACGTTTGCTGAGCTCCTGGGCAGCCTTCTCATATTCTGGAGCAAGCCTTTTGCAGTGTCCACACCTAGGGAAGGAGAGCAGAGGGAAGTTTTTGCAAGTCACAAGTCCTGCTACGCACTTTCTGCCTCTGAAGTGCAAGTGTTAAGTCTTGCAGAATGGACAATGTAGAAATGGGGCTATTTAATCTGTAGAGGACACTTCAGTCTAGAAAGACTTGTCTCCCCAACCTGAGGCTAGCCTCTATGTCTGGTCCCACATTACTATATGTAGCTTAAGTTTTAGACACCTTTTTTTTTTTTAAATTAAGGACCAACTACCTTTGGTTTTCGGCATCTCTCAATCTGTTCCCAAAATAGCAAATGTGAAGAATTTTCATTATGTGCAATTTTGGAGGCCACCCCTTGCTGAGACAGAGCCAGTCTAGTATTCAAGTGATTTGTGATGTGATCCTATGTCCTGATTAGCACTAATATACATCAGACCTACACACACCTGCATAAGGCAAGCCTCTTTAGAAGATACATAACAGAAAACAGGTTCACCAAGCATGTTCAGGCCAGCTGAGCTAGGAAAGGACAGGTGACTGCCTTATTGCTTACCATGGAGCATAGAACTCCACCAGGATTATGTCAGCACTATTCACAATGTTGTCAAAATTATCCTGGGTCAATACAAGGGTTGCTTCTGGTGGAGGGGTCCAACTGGGGTCAGAAACTTCCTTGACTTTGGCCACAATTGCTGAAATACAGTTCAACAGCTCAATTAGCAAGTTGAGTCATCATACCAGTAGCATATCAAATGCAAGATTTTGTATCAAGAATTTAGGATCAGTGTGGCAAGCATGGTCTTGGCCAAAATACTGTCAAGCTTACATGAGAACACTTTCTCAATTAAACTCACTCCTTTATTCTTTACTTCATTGTTGGTAATTGCCAAGAAAGTCTTTAATTGCTAAGAAAGTTCCTTCACCCCACAGAGCATCTTATTTCTAAAGAGCACAGATATGTACTTTCCAGCACTACAGCACATGAATTTAATCTCAAAACAGACCAAAAGGCAGTTTTCCCCGGCTCTGAAGTTTGACACATTCAATAAGCAAGAAACAAGTGGTTTTATATGCAGTCAATACACAGACCAGATGTTTCTTATTAGCTGATCCTTCAGCAGGCATGAGTACCTCCTCTGCTACTCAAGTCATATTTCTAGAAATCTTCCATCAGTAACAGCACTACCCACTACCTGCAGAATTATCCTCTAGGGTGCAGTTAATTGAGAAAACAGCCAAAATTTCAGCCTTCATAATATTATTCTGCTGAAGTGACTTGAGAACAAAGGCCTTCAAACCAGTCACATTAAAAGCAAAAGCATACACTTTCTTCTTTGTTACAGAGAATTGCAAAGGACTGGTGCTTACCCTCTTCCGTCCGAGAGCCATCGTAGTCAACAGGTTGGCCTTTTTTCAGGATTTTGATGGTTGGGTAGCCACTGACATCAAAGCGACTTGCTAGTGAAGTGGCTGCAGTAGCATCTACTTTGGCAACTGGAATAGGAGGGTCATTTTCCTTCAGAGTTTTGGCTATCTTTTCATATTCAGGAGCAAACTGCTTACAATGCCCACACCTGACAGAGGAAGATAAGTAGATACACAAATCACAACAAGCCCACAGGAGTATTTTACTACTCTGCATTTCCAGATAGTCACAACCTCAGCATAAGAATGTTTGCATTGCTATGCTTTCAAATAGAGAGATATAAAGGGTAACTGTAGCTAATGGGCTGTTTGTTCAAATCCCAGCCTCTTCTAGTTTTCTATGGTCCATCCCCTTCATTCAAGGGGCAACATATTTCGATGCTTTCTAAAGCCATCATAAAATTAATTTCTTTTATGATAATATTGAAAACCTTGTTCCATGATTCTCCTTCCTCCCCACCCCCTAAATATAGTCTCCCTCAGACTTCAGCTTCTCCCTAATTCAGGTTCATCTTCTCTAGTCAGAAGCTGAAGTTGAGTAAAGAAAAAAAAAAATGAACCAGTAATTAAGTCGGCTTAATGAAATCTCACACCCACCATGGTATCACACCTACAGCACCTACTCTCTCTGGCCACACCAGAGCTCTTCAGGAAGAACAGAGGCCCCTGCTGCAAAAGCTAGCACAACAAATAATACCCATGTAAGAAAAGCTGACTATAGCTTGACAAGCTGAAACAAGGAAAATGAAGAATAGAATGAAGAAATAGTAGTGTGTAGCAGACAGCCTATACTCCTTAGCCTCTCAATGGCAGGAGGGAAGAGTAAAAAAAAAAAGTGTTTACTCTCTGATAACCATGGCTAAATTAACCTTCACATTCAGTTTTCATGCAGGCATACTACAGCTGTAGAAATAGTACCTACAGCCAAGCAGGTTTGGGATTCTCTGGAGGAAGAGTGGTGCTAGTTAAGATGTAACTCCAACTCAAGTCAGATTACATTCCCCCCTCTATTCAAAGACTAGAAAAGGACAAATGAGTAAGTCATCTATATATCATTAAGCCACAAAGGAAGAGAAGTTCTGGCCACACCACTAACTCAGCAGTTTGACTGAAAATATATTCCACTCTTGCTTTGCCCCACTAACCATTCCCATCATTTTTACCCATAAGAATGCAAGATAAGATACATTCTGGCCTAAGCTGTTTACCTCAGTTATATGCAGGTAAATCCACTGTAGCTCCCCTGAGCACACCAGTGTTACTGTGTACCCTGGTAAGTCAGCAAAATTACCAGCACTAGGTAGATGTATAAAGCACTTTTAAAACTGCTTATTATGAAGGAGCTATGTCCTTACACCACACCCTTCCTGCAAGGACAGATATTTGACCATGAAAGAAAAACCTTCTAGCAATACCCCTACTATAGAAGTCTCCTCCATTCCACCATCTAGATGAGGAAATGCACAAGTTGTCAGTGACCCAGCTCTAGGACACAACAGCAGGCTGGGAGACCATACTGCATGACTCTTCTGTGGTTCAGTGGGACTGTTTCTGTTCCCCGACAGGCACAGAACAGGGGTAGAACCAGGGCTTCCCTTAGCATGGGATCCCTCAGCATGACCCACACCTGTGGGAAAAGGGCAGACTCTTGTCTGTTGCATGGTGTGGGGACAGGGAAAAGGAAACCTCCACACCACCAGAACTGTCACCTATCCTGGACTATGTCCAGTGCTTCTCCTGTAGCTAAGCTACTCCTGTGTCATCTTAAACTGCAGCCCAAGCTCACTTTTAGGGTGTGTGCTGTCATGAAACCCCCAGCAGCCACTCCATCCTGCACCTAAGGAGGTACTGCAGGCTGTGAACCCACCATGGTGCATAGAACTCCAGCAACACAGTGTCCTTGTCAGCAGTAAAAGTGTCAAAGTTTGCATCATTCAAAATCAATACACCATTTTCTTCTTTAACTTCAGAATCATCATCATCATCATCATCGTCGTTGTCTTCATCATCTTCATCACCATCATCATCAGCTTCTTTTGTAACAGATTCTGGAAATGTAAAAATGCAACATGGATTAGACAGTGTCAGGTTTAACATTGAAATAATGCTACCACATTAAAAATGGATTAAGCATATCCTGTAGTTAAAAAAAAAGTAACACAGGTTAGTTCCTGCTCCACATACAATGACAGCTACCTCAGTCTGCAAAGAGCTGGGGTTCAGAAGTTTGACCATTTCATTTTTGTCTATGCTACACCAGCTAGCAATATTTCAGTGAAGTGTCAACATGTATTCTGTGCTTCAGGGCACGAGAAGGATTACTGCATACAGACCTATGTGACAGCCGCTGCCAAGGTACGTTTACTATTTTGTTGAAATGTTGGAAGTGAGACAAGTTTCAGTGGGCAAGAATGGCACAAAGATGATACCTGAATTCAAACAGAAGACCTCCATGCAGCAAAACAGCTGTCCTATATGAATAGCAACTTATGGTTGGAAAAATTATGTCTTGTACCAAAAAAGCAGAATGTTATCTGCTCCCTATACTTCCCTTGTACCCTTACTCACTATGTCTGTAACGCCACAACTGCCATGCTCTGGCTGTCTGAGGTCTAATAAACAGGCATGCTTGCTATAAATTCAAGTGCTATAATTTGACTACTACCAAGGTGGTTCAGAGACAGCACTTCAAAATTATACTTCTGTTCCTAAACAGCTCAATCCCACTCTGCCACCTCAACATTTCTTGCCTTCAGTTACAGCAATGTTTCAGGTTTGCAGTTCACTAAGGAGGTTTTCCATGCACAGGATTGTCATTCTGCTTTGCAGTGATGCTGCAGAGTGTAAAATCAGGCTGCAGATTGTTTTAATCAAGTAAGTAAACTACTGTCACAGGAGTCCCATGAAAACCCACTCCTATACACCTGGCAGATGCAAGGTACTCTTGTAAAATTAAGAGAGAAAACTTCTTTCAAAAAAGCTTTTGGGGAGGCCTTTGATATAAGGAGACCAAAACCACTGGTCCAGAACAGGCCTTTCATGGAGAAAGCAGATTTGCTAAATTACTGAAGTTACCACATGAAACCTGAAGCCGGGACATTCCAACTGGTTCAATCTTTGCTGGCTTAGAATTTGAGATGGTGTCTTTAATATTCATCTTTCACATGCTCCTTAAACTATTTTTAACTGCTATCATTTGAGGTAAACAGACCTTCCCAAATCACTTAAAAGAATTTCAGTTACAGGACAAGTAATGAAAATACATCATCCCAAATGATAACTCTACAACAACGAAGCTAAGGCCCTTTCAACCACTGGGAGTCACAAGATAAAGAAAGAAACAAAAAAATTTCTTGTTCAAAACTATTCTGTAGTTAATGTTAATCAACTTTTGACTAATCTGACAGGAGTTACTGCAGTACGACAGCAAACCAAAGCCATGCAAGTGACTCATTAAGGACATGCATTCTGAAAATACTCTAATTTCACCAGGAATTTGAAAGTTAAGAATGATAACTATGTAGTATCCAGGTATGAAAGCAAAAAAAAAACAAACTCCACTATTCCCAGGCCAATGACAGACCATAGGAACAAGTTTGCTGTGGACAAAATTATACTGTTAAATTGCCACAGGTATTTTGCGTTAGAAGGTATTAAAAACACAAGCCTATACGGTCTCAGGAAACAATATACTCCCCTGGAGAAAATGTGTCAATTTTAGTTAGAACCTAACTTTATACACAACCAAAATATTAATGCTTCTGACAAGGAGGGAGATCACAGGAGATCATTTATCAAACAGCAGTAGTCATCTGGGTTAAGTTTCTTCAACAAATACTACTGTTTCATCTGATCTATGAAGAATGTAACAGCACTATTTGCAAGTGGACAATGCCTACTATGTTACTGCCTCTGAACATCTGCTGTCAAAGAACTGACCCTTCAGTCCTCTACAGGACTGCCCAAGTGAAAAAATAGTTTTCAGCAGTCTAAACTTCTGCTTACATGCATGCCCAGCAGTTTTGAGGGCTGTGTTTCACCACAGGGTGTCTATGCCTGAATTGCCAGCAAGTTGCACAATGTCCATTGCTTTTCCATGAAAATCACTTCAGATTTGTTTTTTCCTGACACAAAGGAATTTAAGCAAAACCAGATGGCCAATTCTGTTCATCCCAAACTAACCACTGGGTTGCAGCCTGTTGGTGCCTACTATGCAAACTACCTGCCCCCCAAAAAAGACCACTGCAGCTGCTGTGGCATAGGCTCATGATTTAGAGAGCTGAGAACAAAGCATCACCTACAGCACATCCTGCACAAGTTACCTCTAGATTTTACACCATCACTGATATGGTTTTGTATCTTTCATTGCAGTGTCTGTACAGCCCACCACACAAAAATTCCTTGACAGTGATATGCTGTCATGGGCATTATATACACACACTTCCTCCTTGGAGATGGAGGATGGACAGTAGCACAAAACAGCAGGACTCCAGCTTTTCCCAACTAGCTTAAGGAGGACATACATTTAAAACCAAAAAGTTAACCACACACAGAGATTAGTCCTTAAAATTGCAAACTCACCCTCTGTAGTCTCCAGCTTTACCAATACCCAGGGTTATCACAGCTACCTCTAACATCCCCACACCAAAGACCTGCTTCAAGAACCTGACCAGCTACAGCAGAAATAAGCAGGACCTTTTCTTACTACGAGCAATAACCTTTCCTCTGCATTAATGACTTACACTTTGAAGAGAACAGATAGAGAATGAGTCCGTGACACCTCAAATGAGGGAAGTAGATAATAGTATTTACATAAGATATCATGAAAATAAAATAGCTGCATCCAAACAGAGTTATCTTTGTTTCTTAAAGCTGCTTGCAAGGCAGGCGGACAAACAGACAGCTAAAATCTGCCCTCAAGTAAAACAGGGACCACCACAGTACCTTGTGTACTCCAACAAGGCACATCTGCAAATTTCAACATATTACTACACAAGTCAAAGAACTTGATGAAGATGGTGTTCATTTTAAGACTAAGTATATGATGCTGGCTGGCAGGCCTTCTTCAGGATGACACCTACTCTAACTGAAATTCTTACTGTGACTACAATAAACTTTCAACATTTATTGGAAGTATAGCCTAGTAACTTTTTCGTAGGTAGGAATATTCTCATACGAAAAAGCTGCATTGAGATATCAATGACCTCAGGATTCTGCCTGAATGTTTCCTTCTTCAGGGGGCACTGCAGTGTCCGTTTACAAATTGGATGAGCCCAGTTATTAGAAATCCACAAGTCAAGACTCATAATTTGTTGCCAAGGCATTCAGGAGCTTTTTTTAATGAAAGCAGTCTTCCTGAGTCTTGTCTGTAGTGGATCCTATACAGGAACCCTCGTTCATCAGGATGAAAAGGCTTTCACAGTCATAATCCTAGTTAATCTTTATGTAAGAATATTTACCTCACTGTCCTAGTCAAACTTCTCTTCCAAAACCATGTAGTGTAACAAGATCGGTGTCACCTGACTTTTTCACCTCCTGAACAATCAATTTATATAAGGTTACTTTCTTGTTGCAAAGTAGATTAACTCTGCTTCATACAGATCTGCATTTCAGTGGCAAAACTGCCAATCCCTAATTATGTGCATTTTTGAAAGCAGTGTCTTGGTAAACTTAGTTCATCACTGATATACAATTTTGAGAACCAAAAAGGAAAATTGGTCAAGCTGTGCTATGGATTACTGCTCAACTTGCACACAAGAATAAATACTTTCAACACTGTGCACCTTCTCATTATATGAGTTTGAGGGATCAAAGAACAGCATACAAGGGACATACTGATGGGAGCCTGACTCACAAGAAGCTGAGCTACTGCTGCCAATCACAGGACCCAGATTTTGCTGTAACATCACAGGTGTTACTACATAATTTGAAGGTAGTATGTGAAATCAGTACTAGGCTTTGAGATATGCTACAAAGTCATAATAACCAAGTGTTTTACCTAAAAGCAGAGAAACTAACATAATATAGAATCTTCCTGTGAAGCTTTTTTTCTTTTTAATCGTAAACTCAAATGTATGTAACTTCTTACTGCAGATGCAGTATGATATATTGTAGATGCACTATCCTATTAAAAATCCCCACCACTCCTGACTCTTATCCTACAGATCTTACAGTTGGTCACACAGATAAGGTACATGACACAGATGCTTTTCTTTAAAGTTTCCATGCCTCTTCTTTTGAACTCATGTCCTGCAAATTCTTGCTCAAAGGTCACCCACAACTCAGTCTCCCTGAGCATCCTCTACTACTTTACATACAGCACTGTTAATGTAGGAAGCATGAAAGATACAGGCTTTCTCAACATTCATAGGAAAGACACTTAAAACCAAAAAAAGAAACAACTCCAAATGCCTCCTACATACAGGTGCTACAGCTTTGTTTCAGGCCAATTTTGTAAAGAAGACACTCATCACTGAAATACAAAGAGAAGAAACGCCAAGAAAGTGGCAATTCACGGCCTTCCTACTGGGAAAATATAAATCAGTTCGAACACACAGAATGCACAGGTCCTCTGAACTAAGAAGAAAGGAAAAGCACTCCATTGGATAATGAAATTCCGAATTTCCTGGCAATTTAAAAATTACTATTTGCCAACACAACTAATTACTAGCTTTTAACTCCGCGTTTAGCCAGGGCTAGGCAGAGCTGCCACACAACGAAGGAGAAACAAGCCGCGCCGTAACAAGCAGGTTCTCCGAGACATTACCGCCACAACGTAGGGGGGAGCCGGCGTCCTTCCTGCGTCGGCTCAGCCCGCAGGCCTATGGGGAGCCGCCGGCCGACTCCCGCCAGGCCAGCCCCTGCGGTGCCCAGCGCCAGAGCCACGCATCTCCCGGACTGCCGGGAGAAAGCCAGGCCGTGTATCGGCGGCCGAGGCGCCCGCAGGTCGACCCCACCAATCCGTTCCCCGTCGCACTCGCACGCGGCTCAGGCCCTGCCCCCCCTCACCTCCGTCGTCGTCCTCCTCGGCCGCCGCGCTTCGCGCCAGGAGGGCGATCTGGGCCAGCCCCAGCAGCACCAGCAGCACCCACCACCCGCTCGGCCTCATCCCGTCGCCGCTGCTCCCGTCCGCTCCGACCCGCCGCGCCCCTCGAGGGCCGCCGCGCCCCTTGATTGGCTGACGCCCTGCGACGCGAGACGCGCGGTCGCCAATCGCCTCGCGCGCCCCTCCGAAGCGGATCCTCGGTTGAGGGACCGGGTGCGCGTCGCGAGGGTCTCCTGCGCGGCGTTCTCAGCGCCCCCACCCCCCCAGCCTCGGGGCGCAGCAAACAATGGGCGGGAAGCGAGACCCGCCCCGCATAGCTCCGCGCAGCGCCCGGCATCCCGGCTCCGCACTGGGCATACGGAGCTGCGAGGAGGGGGCGGCTGGGGCCCGCTTCGCGGTGCCGAGAGGAAGGAAGGAGGGAGGGAGGGAAAGAAGGAAGGACGGACGGACTTACTCGAGCTGCGACAGGGGAGAGCGCGGCTCCGGGCACGGCTCGCGGCGCAGCAAACTCCGCGGCACGGCTGGCGGCCCGCCCCGTGCGGCCGCGCTTCCCACCCCCCGCCCCCCCCCCCCCCCCC
>JANHFX010003987.1:0-14692 GCA_027560015.1 Chloroceryle amazona
CTAATAATTTTCTGGTGTTTTGTTTTTTTTTGTTTTCATGGGGGCCTTTGTTTTGATTTTTTTGATGGGGGGCCTGGTTTTGAAGATCAAAAAATATGTCTTGGAAGTCTTGAATTGGCTTTCCATGGGAAGGAAGTATTAACACTTAGGAAACTGGGATACATAGTAACCACCAAGGCTTGACAGAATGAAGCTTACAAGTCTGGTTGATATTCATACTGATGGCTAACGTTTTTATTATATTGTATCAATGGAAAATCCAATAGCTATCCATCAGATTGAAACTTTCAAGGACATAGCTCATTATCAACCAAGAGTGTTTATAGCCTTTGCACAGTTTACAGTCGTTTGGATCTGCAGTATTAATTCTGCATTACCCAACATCATACATATATTATTTAATATATACCAAAGAATCAGCTCTCTAAGTGAATTCTTTGTTCTCCCCATCTTCTCATTTTCTCTAAAAACAAAGCATTGAACAGAAAGTATTTGAGATAAAACAAAATAATTATTTGAGAAAACTGATGCCAGGTAAGGTCAAAAGTGTCTTCAGGCTAATAGTATTGATTAGCATTTTTAAAGTTTGATAGTTAATAGTTTTAACAGGTTTTTTACCTTAAGGATTTGAGATTTTTTTTTGCATAAATCCTTTGGTTTAATATGATAGCCACATTATTAATTAACAGAAACTGGAAAGAGTGACAACTAACTGCTAGCTGCATAATTTATTAATATACATACAGTATAAATATTTCTGGGTACATGCCAGAGAAATTAATAATCATAGGAATAATATCACTAAACTTTTATATCAGGGAGACGTGGTAATACTTTATTACAACATTTGAATTAATGTGCAAATTTCACATCCTTTTTCTGTGCTATGCTTATTACAAGTCAAAAAGAAACCGATAGCATTACAGACCTAGACGCGGGAGAGTACAACTGTGGAAAAACATACACACAGACAACCTGTCATTGTTGACTTTTGTAATTGTGGAATATTAGTCATGGAAGGAAACCTAATGTTATTTTCTCTGGTTAGATGCCTGCTGATTAAAACAGAAAAAAAAAAAAACAAAAAACAAACCAAACAAAATTCCATTAAACCCAAACTTTCCGTGAATGGCCAATATTTAAACTTTACTGAGTTCCTACATCTATTATATTTTTCTGTGTGTTAAGGAAGGAAATTAATATTTTACCACAAATGCTTAGCTGATAATGATGCTAATAATATTTTGGTTTTAATTTAACATGCAGGAAATTAGCACAATATATGTCAGTTTTTTATTCTCTGATATATGAATCTATAACACTTAATATTCAGGTGTATTCTGGTGGTTCATTTCTGCTGTCCAGATTTGAAGAACTCATTTTTGAAGTACTTCATCCATCTATGAATTACTTCTCCAAGTAGATTTATATGTCGATACAGCATGTACTGAAGACTTACATCACCTAGGCTTCTACTTTGTATTGTGTTACGTTAAATCATTATTTTGCTCTCACTTGATGGCACACAGCAACTTTCCACATTCTGTGTATTTGTATGTTGTGCCACTGTGCTTTCAAATATAGGCACACTAGAGGCCACACAACAGAGTCATGGCTATATACTATTCATGGATGTGACGTTTCCTCAGCATCAAGAATAATGTTAACTAGTGACGCCAGAATGGTATGAGTTATGAATTGTTACTGATCAGAAAGAATTTTATGTATCCTGATATGTTAAAAATCTGTTTTTCAAAAGTCATATACATGTATCTTTCTAGCTATTATCTAATGGATGGATTAAATTTGTATCAGGACTTAAAAGTTTCCATATTGTGTCTCTTAAATTCCCATCGTGAGGCATCTGTATGCAATCTTGATATTTGCAAAATACTGGAAAATGCTCCCTATATCCTTCTGCTAGGTGGATTTTCCTTATTAAATGGCCTTTCTTCTGTTGAGTATGACTTTTACCTTTTTTCCTATTATACCATGATTTTACTGTGCTTTTTATATATTGTAGTCTCTTTCTATAGTCTTAGTACTTTTAGTCATGCTCAGTATTGTATTTTAGCTGTGTTATTTGCTTAGTATTAATGAAATACTTGCATAGAGTTCAGTTGCAACAGTTTTATGTGAAATATGTGGGACTTCAAAAATAGCAAATACAATTGCTTTTGTTACAAAGCTATCACTTAATTTTCCTCAGGCTGACAATATTATTAAGTTATTCAGAGCACCAAATTTCTAAAATATTAAAGATAATTTAAAAATATGGAATTGTTAATAAAGAATAAGCTATGACTTTAAAATTAATGGAAGATATTGAATTTAATTGCATCTGAGTATTAAAGCTATTGATATTTTTATCAATTGAAGGTAAAAAGAAGTCTTTAAAAGACATGAGAACACTTACACAAGCAATATATGGAATATATAAGGAAATGCTCTTTAAAAGAAAACCAAAGCACAAGGAAACTTGTCAATTGATTGTCTTATCTGCTTCCTAATAGAGAAAGTTAATGATAAAATATGTTTTTGAAATTTCTATAACACTCAAGAAAGAGTTTTTGAAATAACCTTTTTAGAAATATTTATTATTTTGAGGTTTATAATTAATTCCTTTTTTCATTTGTAAAAGATTTGAGATTATAGCCTGAACTTCCACTCTTCTGCAATAAGTTCTGTGTTAGTTTTAGACAGGTAATCACAGATGCAATTAGAGGCGTTGTCTTGAGGCTCCCTTACTGCAGGTGCAAATGTCTGTTAGCTGTTTTGTAATTATTCTAACACTCGTATTATTCTAACCACCCATATGCATTGGTTAAGTTGTACAGTGTGCTTCAAATACATGAAAACCCCTTTCAAGTTCAAATAAGCGCTTAATAATTTAAGCTGCTGTGTTGTTTAGGCTTAGATCTACTCCTTGTTATGTTATTTGATTTGTGAAACTCAAAGCTAATGGAGAATTCATCATGCAATTGGTTAAATTGTTAAAGAAAAATGTTGAGTAACAGTGCTGATTAAAACATTGAAACTAGAATTCCTTGAAATATGCAAAAAGCTTTAAATGATTACAGAGGCAATGCCAGCTTTCGGATTTTTGTTTTTGAAGTCTTTGAAGTCTGACTTTGCAGAACAGATTGTGAATCCCTGGCCCATTACACACCTGCAGAGATTTTGGTGTTTTATTTCTCTTGGGTGAAACAGCAGAAGCCCAAACCATGTTAATCACTGTCAGAACCAGTTGTATAAAATGCCAAAATGCAATGAACCAGGAATTTTATAATAAATATGACAATACAGTTTAAAGTGTTGTTTTGTTAGGCTTGCAATTTGTTGTAATTTATCAACTCTGATAGTACTGGAGGGGAAAAATACCTGGGACCTCAAAGCGATCCTTTCAGTTGGAAGGAGTGGTGCTGTATTTGTATGCTGTGTTAAAGATGAAGAATGAAAAAGAAATGAAGCACAGCTATGAGATGTGTAACAAATGTGTTTTAAATATTTGAAATTAAAATATACTAAAATTCTCTGTTAATATCTACTTAATACATGGATTCTATTTATGTAGTAAATAATTAGTCCCATCTTGTTTATAGAAAAGGGCCTATATTCTATCATCCTTCTAAACAGTAGTTAATTTTAGCATGAGAACATTGGATTTGTATATTAAATAACACTACTAAAAGCTGAAAAGAGAAACAGCTCTCAGCTGCATAAACAAAATCTGCTATATTTTAGTGTTTCAG
Organism: Chloroceryle amazona; assembly: GCA_027560015.1. Classification (NCBI taxonomy): domain Eukaryota; kingdom Metazoa; phylum Chordata; class Aves; order Coraciiformes; family Cerylidae; genus Chloroceryle; species Chloroceryle amazona. The sequence goes on from JANHFX010003987.1 coordinate 3,753, forward strand.
TATCCATACTGCTCTATATGAGTGAATTATGGTATCTAGAGTCACTTCTGAATTTAGGTTTGAAGCAACCTTGTAAAGTATTTTTCAGATATCTTTTCTGGAGAAGAAACTGCTCCATTTCAGGTACTTGTGAGAAGGGAGGGACGGTGCTGTTCTAGAATAGTACTATTTTCTTTCATATTGCCATAAATGTAAGGACAGTTCTTATTCTCTGGACTAGGGAATTCCTAAACTACTGCTTCATTTATCCAGGAGTGACTGGATCCTCTGAAATAGGTTTGACTGTAAATAGAGATAAATTACGCCCCATTCTAACAGAATTTACAGATTCAGGTTTTAACCTGCACATGTTTATGCAGATGATTATGTTTAAGCTCAAGAGTAAGCTAGTTTACTCCACTGGAACTGTATCTGGAAGTAAACATTTAAAGAAAAACTTGCAAGATTAAATTTCTAAAATACTTCCTCCTTTGTCTTTGCTGTTATCTACTGGCTACAGATTTCAAAGATATCTTACAGGCAGCTGTTGAAGATTCTTGCTTTGTTCCTACAGGAAACTTTTACTGCTTCTGGCGTAATGGTAGTGGAACTGCTGACCACAGAAAAATTGCATCTGTCTAAATGTTTGTTCCTTCTGCTGCGACAGCTTCTTCCATCACATAGCTGTATTATGTCTGAATCCTCTGATGGTTCAATCATCTTTGTAGTACCTATGTGAGAGAGTCACTTGAACCAGGTCATTGGCAATTTGAAAACTAGGGTATTACATAATTTCAAAGGTCTTTGTAGTTCCTGCTCTCAAATAAGCAATCACTTAGATGTTTTTTTAAGTAATTTTCAATTCAGAATATTTAAACAATTAATATAGGGTAAACATGTTTTGAGGAAGAGTATGCATGAGTTCCTAGGAGGGGATCTAAAGAAGAAAAATTACCCATAAATCAGTCCTGAAAGATATCATCAAGATGGATGATTGTATTGATATTTTTTCCCTAAGATGAACTTCCCAATCAGTAGTACAACATCTTATATATTTCTCTTCAAGGCCAATAAAAAGAGATTTTGTAGTTGTTAAAATTAACTGTGATTTCTCACAATGGTCATTTCCACACACTATATCCCAAGCACAGCTCTGAAATGGATATAAATTATTTCTTTCATCCTGAGATGACTAAGAAGGATATGGTCCCTTGGAAGGGTGGCAAAATAAGTGTTCATATCTATCATAATGCCCAGTGGATCTGTATTAGTAATACAGTAGGATCCATCACTCTTCAAAAAATTAGACAAGGCTTTCATATAGAGCTATAGTACTATTTATGGTACTTAACAGAATTTCTTGCAGGAACTCACCTGAAACCACTGGTACTTCATGACAACATGGATAAGAGTTTGCACTGTAGGCTTTTTTGCCAAGTTCAAACTCAGAATTTCAACAACATAGGTTGCACTTAGGAGCACGTTTTTAGCCTCAGTTCTTGTATTGGATGTATAAAATTATTTCAAATATTTCTCTGTATTAGAATAATACATTTGGGTGACTAACAGCCCTGTTTTTTAATGCAACAGAATAACAAGAAATGTATGTCACACACTATTTTTAAGAAATTTTTTCCTCATGAAAAGCTAATGTTTCTGGGCTTCAGTTTCCCAAACTTATTGTCTTGAGTTCTGAATTTTGGTAACTTCTAAGCTTCCTCAAAGGAAAGAAATGAGTTGTTCTAGAGCAATAACTGGAGGTGTGCTAGCTCACACCCTAGAGGAACAAGTTTCTCTTCACTAAGTAAAGAGCCAAGAAACACCTGCATAAGTAAGCCATTGATAATCATCTGCTTCTTACTATCAGCTATAGGCATATGACTTTCATCTAGTTCCCCCTTTCCATCTCATTATTATGACTTTTAATATCTTCCTTCCTTGAGAGACAAGTGCTACCTCAGGCTATAATTCATGACAAAAAAAATCTGAATTACCTCAAAACAGGCAAAGATTTGATTTTAGGAAGCTTTCACATGCGCAAGCCCTTCCTTTACTCCTTTTTCCTGCAGCAGTAAGATCTACTCTTTCTTCATTCAGGATCAGACTAGTGAAAGTCAGCTGTTTCACTGTTGCTTCACTGAATGTCTTACGTCCCAAAAGAATAATGGAGTAGGGCATTCAATTATTACATGACCATATGTTTTGTATGACAGCTTTTTTTGTAATTTCTTCTTAAAGCCTGAGAAGATTTTTCTGTGAAGTAGATCTCTGCTGAAAGGATATGAATTGAAACAGGTTCTCAAGATAGCGACTTTAATCTGGTTCCCTGTTTGCTTCCTGTTACCTACTTTTATCTCTCATTTTGTCAAAGTTGTGAAAGATGTGATTTTTTTTTTCTTTTTCTGTTATATGTACTGTACCTGTGTGATAAGGTCTCTTATGTTTGTTTATCTTTTGATGAATGAGTTCTAAAAGTCTTTTTCTTGAAAGTCAAACAACAGTCTTGTTTGAAAGTGTTTTGTCTGAAATATCATTTTGGGATCATGCTGTTCTATTTGAATTTGGCTTTAAGTGATCTCAGGAAAGAGTCATGTGTTTGTGTGAATAGCTTGGCTTCGCTACTTTTTTTCTGAACCTTTCACCATTAATCATAGAATCATAGAATTGTCAGGGTTGGAAGGGACCTTAAAGATCATTTAGTTCCAACCCCCCTGCCAATGGCAGGGAAACCTCCCACCAGATCAGATTGCTCAGAGCCCCATCCAGCCTGATCTTAAAAATCTCCAAGGATGGAGTTTCCACCACCTCTCTGGGCAACCCGTTCCAGTGTCTCACCACCCTCATGGTGAAGAAATTCTTCCTAATGTCTTACCTGAATTGACATATCTCTAGTTTTAATCCGTTCCCTCTAGTCCTATCACTGCCCAACAGCCTAAAAAGTCCCTCACCAGCTTTCTTGTAGGCCCCCTTAAGATACTGGAAGGCTACAATAAGGTCTCCTCAGAGCCTCCTCTTCCCCAGACTGAACAACCCCAACTCTCTCAGTCTGTCCTCATAGGAGAGATGCTCCAGCCCCCTGATCATCCTTGTGGCCCTTCTCTGAACACGTTGGAGCACATCCATGTCCTTCTTGTAATAGGGTCTCCAGAACTGGACGCAGTACTCCAGGTGAGGTCTCACGAGAGTGGAGTAGAGGGGGAGAATCACCTCCCTTGACCTGCTGGCCACGCTTCTCTTGATGCAGCCCAGGATACGATCGGCCTTCTGGGCTGCAAGAGCACACTGATGGCTCATGTTGAGTTTATCATCCATCAAACCCATATTTCACCAGCTTGGAGACCAGAATGTTATGCGGGCAGTATCAAAGGCTTTGCTCAGATCCAGGTAAATGATTACAGTTGCTCTTCCCCCGTCTGTTGATGTTGTGACCTTCTCATAGAATGCCACCAGGTTAGTAAGGCATGATTTGCCCTTGGTGAAGCCATGTTGGTTGTAGCCAATCACTTCATTGCTATTCATCTGCCTCAGTAGTGCCTCCAGGAGGATCTGCTCCATGACCTTACCAGGCACAATATCCATCACTTCAGTGTGGGGAAACGAAAGCTATGTGTGATGTGTTTTTGAAGTATGCATGCAGTCTAGGAAGTACATGTTTAGAAAGTATACATGTATTACAGAAAGTATAAGCTAAATAAGCTCTATAAACAGTGAAAAGAGAGGGGGAATGGCCATAAGATAATGGAGTATCTAAGTTAGAGTCCTCCTCAAAAATATCCCTCTACCTTCTAGCGGGGTCTCTACTCAGTCTGGGTTATAGAAGAGGAACTCAGAGTTCTAGTTTTCCAGAAGAAATCTATCTTTAAACTGGCACAGCACTGGGTAGTGGAACTGCTTGCCACAGGTTTTTGTAGATGCCAAAAAGTTTGTGTAAGCTGAAAAAGCAACAACTAGGTTAGAGATGAACTGAACAATTAGATGGAAAGATATCAACTCCAGCACAGGAAATCCCTGAGTGACACCTTTCTGCAGGATGCTAGAAAATTCTGAGAAAGCTTAATACTTGCTTGTCCTGGTTGCATGCTTGTCCTTACCAGTGCCGATCATTAAGAATCTTCTATTTATTAATGATACTTGGCTTTTTAGCTTGATCTAGTTGTTTCCGCATACTTATGTGAAAGAAATGTTACTGACTTTTGTGCATACTCATGTCCTTTGCTTACTGTAGGACACAATATTTATAGCATATTTTTATTAAAATAAGGTCAGAATCTCTTTTTGCTGTTGATTAAACTGTAGCAATTGTCACTTCTTACTGAAGTGTGAATCTTGAGGATAGAAATAAGCTTAAAAATAAGCTGAGTGAATGTTGTTCATTCTTGCACACCATTCCATTATACTATAGATTGTAGGTGGGATTTTTTAGAAAAATAATTTTTAAAGTTAATTAAAACAATATCAACAGCAGCAAATTTTTCATTTGTTTGGTTTTTAAAGCTCCTAGTAGGTCTTGGAGTCTGAAAGGAATTACATCAAGGATAGGTAAGATAAATGTGAAACTCGTGCACTGAATATATTTTCAGCTTATTTTGTAGATGAGGCTTATTTTACAATAATAAATTCCAGTCATTTCTTAACACTTCTGAAGACTTTGTTGCAAGTTTACAATTTTAATTTCTGCTTCACACAAAGTATTGTTTACATCTTCAGGTGTGTGTATCTCTGAAATTTTGCATATGGCTAGCAGTCTGTACTACTGGTGGGACTGGGCAGGCTTTTCAGTGATTAGTTTTAGATGTGTGACCAATTCATACTGCTGTCAAGGCTGGCTTGTGTTCCCTACTTGTCAATAAAAAATTAGTAGCAAATGATTCAAAAGTGTAAGGATTCTTTTAAAATAAATTAGGCCTTTCAGTATAAGAAGGTCACCTGTTTACAGTACAATATAAAAAAATAAAATTGATTTTATTTATTCTAAGTAATACATATGAAAGAATCATCCAACTGAGGATTAATTTGAATATATTGCTAAATGTATTTGCTTCTTAAGAATTCTGACTTTTTAGTATGATATTAAATTGATTATTAAAATACCATTTTTCATTTTAACTATGTCTTGAACACTGTTAATGTTCAGGCTTCTCATATGCACTTGAGGCTGGGGTTATATATCTAAGGGTATTGTCGAGCTGTGACGGAAAGACTGTTGTGCCCTTCACAGGCCACTAGCTTCTGATAATCTCATTTTATCTTCAGTGCTTGTGTACAAGAAAGATCACATAAACGTGGTCATACTGAGTGATGCTTTGGCTGCTGTGAAGGTGTGTTTAGGCCTGGGTTGGTACTGCAGCAGAAGGGAGAGGAAGATTCCTGTATAAGGAGGTCTGAGATGCGAGGCTCTCAGATTACTTTTTCTGAGGTGATTATTTAACTCAGGCTCTCTTCCTCCACTCCTAAAAGCCTTTACCTGTGTGGTCTCACTAATATACTTCACAACTGCTTTTGAAACTGGCATGTGCAACTTTTCTACAGTAATGGTGGTGGACTGTCTGGTCACATTAATCTTAATTATTTTTCTCATTTCTCAAGAGAGTGCATGACATTGCAAGGAGTTGTTTGGTACAGAGAGTGCCTTGTGCCTGTGTGTGCCTACTGTCAAGTGAAGGGAGGGCAGGATAGTTAAGTAGGGGGCTTAGGGAAGCTAAAGGGGAAAAAAAATGAAGTATAAAGCTTTTTGACTATTTGGGTGTAAACAATATATTTGAGTTAGGTATAATGTTATACAAGGCAGAGTGGACTTTGGACATGCTCACTTTTTATTTGTTCCTACTAATCCTTTACTAAGCATTTGTATAATAAAAGATATTATTGATGTAGATGAATTGCCAGGCTAAAGTATACATCCACATAGGCACTGGGACACTGGTGGCAGCTCAAGTCTACCTAATACACCTCCGTTTTAAAGAAGTATTATTCAGTGTATGGTAGGGACAATTTCACCTAGTTCTTGCGGGTGAAAAATGGAAACAGTCACTTTGGCTCTGTGATCAAGATATGCCACCAACACTCTTTCTAATTAGAAAAAAATCAAAACTTTGGAGAGAAAAAAAAGTAAAAGAGGAATATGCAGACCAAACCAAATGGGTTTCTGGGTAAAGCAAAAGCTGAACATCATACATGTTTTATAAAATAGATGATATAAACATCTTACAGCCTTCAACTAAAAGTAAAACAAGCAAAAATAGTAGATAATATATTAAAGCTCTCAATCAGGGATTTTTTTAATGTATTTTCTCTCTAACGCACCCTTGACACTCTATAATAATGAACAAGTTATTTAGTTAATGAAGAAAGCATCTTGTATTTAAAGATCTACATATTAATGTGACCTTCCTTTGTTCATAGCTGTTAATATTTATTGCCTTTTCTTGTTGAGATTTTATTTGGTGTTCTGTGACAAACAAGAGTATGATTAGTGAAGCTGTAAAGTTCTCATGGTGGCTGCCTGTGTTCCCAAGATAGCAGCATTAGTGTCTGCAGAAGCAGTTAATGCTGTTTATCATTAGTGACAGAGGCTGGGAAGGACCTTCTGTGGCTTTTATATTTCACCTTGCCAACTGAAGTTGATGAGCTTTGTGATTTAAATGCATAGGTAATATTGTAATATTTATATTCATTTCACGTAGACAAATGCACAGGTAAACTAATCTTGTTGATAGAGATTAATTAAAACCATGTTACTGTAGGACTGGACAGGCTATGAATGGATATACTTGGGAAGAAATGGCTATCAGCACTCTAATTTATGATTGAGCTAACATTTTCAGACTTCGTATGGGAGAAATATAGGTTAGTATTTTGGAAGTGTTTTTCCACTTGATTTTTTATTAGCTGTAATTGAAGTTAATTTTAAGGTTTCTTTAGGAAGTTTTGAGTTTAGAACCTGAGCTCTACATCTTGTATCCCCAATTTAAAATAAAAAAATTTTGGCAACTTGTTGCAATGGGCTCTACTTTTGAAAACACTCAGATGTCTTGTGAAATTGTGTGCCTTATGTAGCTTCATATTCAGAATGCCTTTTGTATGTAGTTGTTCGTGTACCTTGCATCTCCTCCATTTCCATCTCCATATAGAATGTTTCAACATTCAGAGTGTCCAATATTAAACTATTTAAATGTGCACATCTGGAGAATAGATGATAAACACTGTCGTGCCAAAGGCTCTTTGCACAATTCTGCTTAATGAAAAAGTTGATATTTTATGTATCTTGTATTCTATTGCTGAAACTCCATATCAGCGTCAAGTAGGTTGGCTGTCTACATTTCACAGAATCTCATTTTTAAAGGAAAACTTGTAATGAAAAAATGGCACTGTTACTAACAAAAATATTTGTACATTTGTATATATGTTAACGTAGACCTATTAAAAATGCTTTCGCTATTAAAAAAAAAAAGCTTATTTTGGGAGAAAAATCCCAAAGTAGTCATCTTTCATGGCTAATGTCCAAAGAAGGTCCAGACGGCTAACTTTCCTGTGATCACCGTTTGTACACTGGGAAAAGTAAGAGATTTTATTGGGTGTTTTCAGTATAGTCAATGCCAAAAGTGAAAAAGTGATATATCTGAAACTAACCATAGGAAATGTTCTGAGATGAGCTCCTTCATCAAAAGCTAAGAGCCAGTGCCACAAAACTTTTCTGAACATAGTATTATGAAGATGGAGTAGGCCAGGGGCTCAGAATTAAACAGCAATGTGGGTACGAACTCTCTGGACCTTTCATAACAGCTTGGAGAGTAAAGTCCCCTTTGTACAGAGTATCTTTCCCTGGTGGTAGTTATCCTTTTTTTTCAGATGAAACTGGTTGGAAGCATTGGTGATTTACGAATATTTTTAGTTTGATGATTATAATATTCCAGAATTTGTTATGTTTCTTTTTCCTAATTATTTTGAACCTACTATAGATTAATTATTTATCCATTTAAATAATGCATAGTTATCTATGCTTATCTAAATTTTGGTCTTTAGCTAGCTGTAGCTGCTTTGATGGTCAAGGAGGAAAGGAGAAGAGGAGATGTGTGAGGGTGGAGGTTTTGTGGTATAGGAAATGGCATATACATAAAAATGAAGATTAATTGTAACATTTCTTGTCTGCTTGCAGTATTTTAATAATTCTAATAGGGGTTAAAAAAATAAAGACTAATTAGTTTCTTAAAATCGAAAAATTTAGGATTTATTACTTAACTTGCTTTAATGTTCAATGCCTTTCTAGTTGGATTTGTTCCATTGAGTGATCTCTAATATTAATTATCATCTGAATGTGGTTGAAGGGTAAACTTTAAAGACTGAGGATTAGATTTTCTTGCAGCAACTCAGTTTAACCAGGCAAAGTATAATACAGCAGTACTGCAAAAGAGAGGTATGGAATAAAATAAATGGCACAAACATGCCTGCATATATAATATAATATTGCAGATATTTCTTATATCAGTTTGTTCTTACGAATGCAAGACTGCTGTTCCAGTTTCAAAGGGTGGAGAGTTAACATTTTAACAGCCTGGTTTATGATTATTTTCATACAATAGAAATCAGGCTGAGTTATCTCCATTAATGAGGTATTTTCTTCTATCAAACATCAGCTGCAGAAGCAATGTAAACCTTTCCACTTGATATCTGTGAACCATAACCAAATCTTGACTTAGACAATATAATTCTTATGTTTTGGGAAAAAAAAAATAAAATCCATCTTTCCTTCCTTTACTAACATCTTTTAATCTACACATTCTTCCAAGATCTACATTATTTGTAAAACTAGCTTTAACAAGAAGCAAGAGTATGCTTGCAGAGGCTCATTTCCTCCAAGAATCCCACTTCCTACTCAATTTTTTGCACTTATTGGTGAGATGGAAGCTTCTCCATTGAGCTACTCAGAACATCTCAGACACATCATTGCATGGACATGGTCTGGACTTTTTCTTTTTTGAGGAAGAGTGTTTGGGAAACTTGTCATTGTATGCAAGACTGTCATAGCAAAGAAGAGGAGAATTACATTTATTGTCTTAAATATGTAGATACAGTATGTAAAGTCTGATAAAATATAAGTAAAACATAAAGAGTGCACTTACTGTAATAGTATGCAATCGATCACTGCAGATGCAGTCAGAACGAATACAAACTTTATATTCAAAGCTTTGAAAGTTACCTGGAAGATTATCATCTGGTGACCATTCTGTTAGGAGAGAAGTAATACCAAACTTATCTGAACTGATGGGCTAAATTGCAAAGGTCTTAAATGTATTTACAGATGGGAACCTTTGCTTTAATCTACCTTTGATGCAGGAGGAATAAAATGTCGAAGGAAAACCTATTTTTATTACGTTGTCACTAATATAAAATTGTCTTAATGTTATATACAAGTCAATTAAAGATTACTGATAGAAAAAATTACTGCAGGCTATTTACAGTCACCTTTGCCTATCAAAACTTTCAGTTTGATTTTAATATTGATTCTTTTTATTTCTGAGGGGTTTTTCAGTATTTTTTTTTTCCAAACTATCTTCTGCATTTCTTTTTATCTTTTTCCAGCATTATTTTATGGTATCTAATAAACTAAGTATGAATAGATTAAGAAAGTTCTATGCTGCTCTACTGCTAAGATTTTTACACTGAACCTTCTAAACAGAAGGTGAATGGGGTGTCTCAGGAACTCTTCTTTGTTGAGTAGAATCACTTGTGGTCATGTACTAATACAGATCTAATACCTAGAGCAGAAGTAATTCCTTTCCACGTGGTAGAAGCCACTATGGTCAGCTTGCATAAAAAGGACAGTATTGACTTAAGATGTTTTATTCTTTCTTCATATAAAGAGGAATGAGGATACCTAATGACTAAGATTTAAAAGACTGTTGTGTTTATTTGTTGAGTTTTGATGACTAGGAAATGAATAATTTGAGTTTATAAGTTGAAAAAATGGTTGAAGTGACTGAGGCTAAACTAATATAATAAGTTTGCTGCATAACTATTATATATATTTAGCATCTTCATGAAAAAGATTTCTCTGATGATTAAATCATGTGCCCATTTTCCCAGATAAGCATTGCAAACAGGATGAGGTTATCCTATTCACTCAGAATATAATGGCTATTATATGTTTCCGAAAATAAAATTATTTGGGTATAACCAGATATTTCATTCCACATGGAATTTCATCATAGATTTCACATAAGTTCTAGGCTATCTTGCAAGAACGAGCAACGTCAGATGCTCCAATAGGAGAGGAGGACTGGTGTTCAGGACAATACTGAGAACTCGATGAAATATCCATCTGCAAAAAAAATTAACACGGTCTTGTTACAATTTCTCGCAAATCTTTTTCACTAAGGAGAGGACAAAAGGTTTGAACTAATTTGTCACACTACATTTAGCCAGCAGAGATTTCAGGTAGTTCACCATCCAGAGCACAGGAAAATCATAATGGGCATTTCTTTCGTCTCAGAATTGTTTTACCTAATGTAACTTGGAAACACTTGATTCTGTCAGTGCCAATGAACTGGATTATTAAAGGTAATTATTTAATAACCCATTTCCATAATCTGTATTATATTTCACATCCACAACAGTCTTTGTTTCTTTCACTGTTGTGGTATAAGAAACCACATAAATTGCACTGATAAAGCACAGAAGAGGATTTCTAAACTTTGCTCATTCAAATGACTGAAGGTTTTATGGAAAAAGTAATTTGGTTTTCAATTAGAACTCTTAAATCTTTTATATTCTGTTGCAATATGGATTTTAGCTCCTTAACTATATAAGCATTTTTGAGTAAGTTGCCTCTAATCTAATAGACTTTGTGTGATATCTAGGAGATTCTTAGATAGTAATTAGTCTAGGTAACTTCAAACCTAATGAAGTGCATGCAGGTATTATATATTACCAACAAAGATGCTACTAAATGTTCTCCCCTTCCC
>JANHFX010003988.1:0-75268 GCA_027560015.1 Chloroceryle amazona
GGTAATCAGGCATTGGAACGGCCTGCCCAGAGAGGTGGTGGATTCACCATCCCTGGAGGTTTTTAAAAAGAGATTGGCCATGGCCCTTAGTGCCATGATATAGTAATTGGAGTTGGATCAGTGGTTGGGCTTGATGATCTTGGAGGTCTTTTCCAACCCAATCTATTCTATGATTCTATGATTCTATTTCCTTTGGACCATTGCCAAACTAAGCTTAGAATGGTGGGTAAGAGGGCTGACATAAAATTTTGATCCTGTTAACATGAAAGCTGCCTCACCTATTTTTTTATGGAAAGAGATTAAATGATGGACAGTAGAGATCCATTCAGCCTGGGCTAACATGCTGCATCTGGCATAGCATAGCCATCAATCCCCAGTGCAATCCTGATGTCTTCTCCTTAGCCTTGCATACATTCTTTGGAGTGTAAGGGGAAAACGTACCCCAGGGTCGGGATTGTATGGATCTCTTGTCTTCCATGTGGCATTTGGGGTTTTCAGCATTTCCAAGTGGCTCAGCATTGCAGCCTGTTATTGATCAACCATACCAGAAGTGATAGAGCAGATTCCCAACCAGTCATGAATTTGGGATACCTCTTTGCCCCTCCAAAGTTGAGTTTGCATCATGCTGATAGTGGTCTCACCATTCAAACCAGGCTGAGCCTGGACACAAATGTCAGCACCCATTTCTGCATTCTGCATTCTGGACATTTCCTATGCCAGGTCTGGAGTCAACACCATTTCTTCCAATAAACTTCCCTGCTTGAGGCATGAGATCCCTCTCTGTCGCTAAGCTCTAGCAGGTCGTCTTGCCAAGCGTTAGATCCAAACGCTATCAACTTCTCTCTCCTATGAGACATCGTGTCTTCTTCCTTCCTGCTCTCTCCCTTCTGGACCAGCTAACCCCTCCAAGTATCAGGTGACACATTTCCCTCTAGGTATTAGTTGCCCTCCTCTGTGTTGTGTCTGGAGTTTATCACATTCCCTACGCTCTCCTGGAAAGGAGAGGAGGTACTTTCCAGCGTTCACCATTGTCCCTAACTTTTTTATGGATTAACAACGTGCCAAAATTCCTCTCCTCCACTCTCCTTGTATCTGTTTCCCTTTTCTTCTCTCTCAAATAATCCAGCTACTTGAAGGTCCCTTGTACAGTATGCTGACATGAAACATCCATGTCATGCTGACATGCTGCTATCTTGTAGAGGAGAAATGAAACTACATCTTACTATTTATAAATGAAAAAGCATATTTTATTCCTTTCTGCCTCCATATTTCCTTGCCAATTTCCAATGTGATTGCTTGCCTTTTTTTTTTTTTGTCTTTCTTGCACACAGCATTCTGCTGAAAGCTTCTGTGTATCTTTTTAGTTGCAGAAAGCTGTAATGTTCCACCCACTGCATTGCAGTTGTGATTGAGAAATCGTCTGTAAAATACAGTGGGACTCCCAGATGATCTGAGACACTATTATAAATATATTTAATGTTAATATCCTATGATAATGTTTATTTAGGAATCATATATGACATTAAATAGTGGCATTATTACTGCCCACAAGGACTGTACTCTCCTCCTTTATTTGAAGAGTTTCACTATTTTTTTTTTATTTCATTTCCATTTGATTTCAATGAAAACAGCCAGCTGCTTATTCCTTAGTGACCACTCTCTCACTGAAGAAATTGTTGTGTAATAATATATGCCTGAAAGACAAAGCTTATCTTCAGTCCAAGCCTGGACTGAAGTGAAAGAAATGTCCACCTTAGAATGGTCTTCTACTTTCCTGGTAAGTCCAATCTGTGAGCCAGCACTACATGTGCTGCACAGAAAAACTTATTGGAAACAACTAACCTAAAGCAATTCTCAAGGGGCCTAAAGAGTAAAACCTAAGCTATTACAACAGGTCAAGAGGTGTATGGTATATGTGTAATGAATACAATGTCACACTCTCAGATTTTTTCCAAAAAATATGGGTTACAATCACAGGAACCACCAAAGCAAGTACCTAACAATAGTGTTGCCAACAGATGAGATTTTCACATTTTAGACATTTAGAGTAATTAAAAATTGTTTTTCTAACAATATGAATATTGTCCTAACAACTGAGCTAGCCATTATATGTTATTTTAAAATGGATTTTCTTAATTGTTTTGCAGTAGTTTAAAATGAAGCAGCCACAGTAAGCAGAGGAACAGCACTGGACAGGTGTCTTGCTGGTAGGGGAGGGAGGGGAGAAGGGAGGAAACAAAACTACATCCCTTCATTTCTGTGTCTACTCACCCCCACTGAAGCAGAAAGTGCTGTAATACCTTTTTTTTTTATTATTTTGTTTTTCAAACGACTTGCAACAGATTTTGCTTTCAAAATCTCTTATACCTGCTCTACAGGGGAAAGTGTTATCATAACAACAGAATTCATGACATACTATTCTTTCTATATTGTCTGTTTGAAAAACTAATTCTGCCAAGTACTAGTTTATTATGTAAAGAAAGGGCTCATTGTATTTTCTGACTAGACATATTTCATTGTTTTCCTATAGGTGATGACAGGTCTCCTCCCTTTTACAGTTGAGATCTGGCAGCTATTTGATGCTGTTAGAAAAAGTCTTTAAGCCAAGTAAAGGGAATGTAAGCCTGATTTAGAAACTCCTTTAGAAGATGGATGGTAGAAAGATGTCTGTTTACAGGTTAGTGCAGGACAACAAATCAAGATTAAGTGAAGAGTATTTTGACAATGACCTGTTTCCTATTTATACTAAGAATTTTTGATGTCTCTTTGTACATGTCTGTTAAGAAAAGATTTTTAAATTTATAGTATATTTTGGATTTTAATCATTGGGACTTATATTCCCTGCCTTTATGAGAAGATATTTATAACAATGTATATCATAGCACTTTGTGATAATTTGATATGGTACATTTTACATTAATTTCATATTTATATATATGAGGGTCTATGTAAAAACCTCTAGGGAAGACTAAGTATTACATTTCTTGTTTATGTTATGTTTCATAATCTTTAACGCTACATTACTTCTCATTAGATGATGAGCTTTTCCTGAAAACTTGAAAAATCAGAAAATGGTTACTGGGGGACTGCAGTAACAGTAATTCAATTGTGATTCAAATTCAGAAAACCTTTTAATCTCTATTTCTTTCCAAAATAGAGAAGTATCCATGAAGTAAGATGACTGTAGAAAGGAAAAAAAAAAAAAGAGAAGTGACCCTACAAAAAAGATATTTATTTTGAGTTAGTATTATAAAAAATGCTTATTAAGTGAAGTGCCAGCATGTTCTGTAATTAACAGACAAAGCAGAATTCTAGGGCTTATTATCATTGGTACAAAGCTAATGAAGGATTCACAAATAAATCAGCAATACTTTGCAAAAGATATACCATTCTTCATCGGGAATAATCTACTTATTCAATTCAGTATCTTCCTTCTTGAAAGAGAGGTAATAGTGGCACCACCTTGATGGATGCTGACAAAACTGCTTTTACAACCTGTTTTTATTGTGAAAGATTACAGAGTGTTTGGAAGAACAGCAGTGAAACTACAACAGGCTTTCCTTACTCTGTATTTGGATGGTGAAGCCAACATTCAACACTGATTTGAAACAGGTTTCCCAGAATACTTGGAAATCTTGCCAAATATTTATCATCTTGACCACCCCCAGTACAGTAAATCAGACAAAATAAGTTGTATTTGATCTTTTGATTATCCTTCTCCTGAAGAAGAATTCAGGTCTGGGTGGCTCGACATCCCCTTTACTGACAGTTGTCTGTTGGGCCATATTCTGCAGTTGTGTGCTACTTAAAAACACACTTATAATATTACTTATTTTACCATTTACCGTTCTGAAATGATTATTACAGCCAAGAGGTCAAGAAAGAACCTTTCTTTACATTCCATCCTGATTTATATCTAATCTCTAAAGGAAGGCTCTAAACTGTCCTCACTTACCCTATGTCATCTGCTCCATATCTCAGCCACTTACACCCTAACTTCAGTGGTACAGTATGCAGTCTAGTGTTTCAACACTGTCATAATCTCTGCAGCCTTAAATGTTTAGGATGAACTTTTCCCTGATAAATACCATCTCTGGGTTGAGTTTTTAAGTAATAAAATTATGTGGGAAATCAAATGAACTGTTACTTCCCGTATTTAAAATTTACAACAGTTTAGTTAGAAACTTTCTGGCCTCCATGCTTTGAAATGAAGATGGTTGAGTAATTATCTTGGTGTCTTTTCACCAAGAAAGATGACTTCAGCTGGATAAGCTGAAAAAAGTGCTATTTGTTGTGTTTAAAATGGACTCAACAGAGCTCTTTAGCTTAATTGTCTAAAATTTCTGCCTGCTTTACCCATACTCACAGATACACAGATTTTTTCCTCAACTTCTGCAGACCTTTGTAGGACCAGACTCTAGGTTCTGCCTTCTTCAACTGTTCGTCTTGTTGGTGTCCACACAGGTTGGAGGAAAAAGCAACCACTTTGGAGAAGGAAAAAAAAAAGGATCATGTGATATTATAATTAAAGACTTACTGTAAATCATATGCAGAAGTAATCATATACAAATTACAGGAAATTGCTACTTCAGTGTTGTTTCTTGGTTTAGAGCATCTTTTCTGAAATCTTCTGGTTTGTTTTTTTTTTACTAGATGTTACTGATCAGATTTATTTTCATTCTTCAGTCATTTATCATCAAAATTCTTAGCAGGTTCAGTCTGGAAGCATTCTGGAGTAAGGCCTTCTTCTGCTGATCAGTGGCCAATTCATATATATGAGAAACTTTATAGGTAAAGTATATAGACTGAAGTGCATAACACCCCTAAAAGTCTACAAGTTATTTCTCAGCACAGAAAGCCAGGCTATGTATGGCATCTTTTCTGGGATTCTATATATCCCTGTAGACAGTGGATGATGGTTGGTGACTACGTCAATACCTAGAAGGCACTAATGGAGTTTGTCTCACCCTTTTACTTCCCACTGTAACCCCAGTTCTAGTCTCTGTATTCACCATTGTTTGCTCTGAGCTTTTCCATTTTTGCCCCACAAAATGGCAGCAAGTTTACATTCTCCCTTTCTTTCTGAAAGTATCAGTACAGAGCTATCATAAGCTTTCATTTACCCTCAAAATACTTGAAGCTTTCATAGTGCTTATTTCATTAATATGAAACAAATCCAGGGGCTTGCATTCAGATAATTAGTAGGCTGAACTTCTGGTCCCATCAAGAGCCACATCTCTATTCAGCCATATTACGGATTATTTTTTCAAAACTAAACTCTTTAATTTCAACTACAAAAGCTTAACATACAGCATTGGCAGCAAGGAACAATTTCCCAGTGTTTTCTAAAATACCCAGTTGCCTGCACACATACACAAAGGCTGCAGATATCAATTTTTTCAATCACAAATGTAGTTAACAAAGTCTGCCAGAAATGATACCACATATGCTTTAATGAAAAGCAAGTGTTTGAAGCATGGCTTTCCAATTGCAGCCCCTTTCGTAACATCAATTGTAGTATACTTTTGCAAAACATGCTTAAAAAGACCTTCATTGAATACACTTACACTTCACTTCTCAATATCTGATAACAAAATACATGATGAGAGCACATCAGAAAAACCACAGAATATGGTCAGATGTTGCATGAACTCTTTACCCTGACTAATTATAATATTACCAGACTCTTCCTGTTATGAACCATGATTTAATACAGAGGAAAAGTGTTAGAAGAAAGAACTTGTTGCAGGATAAAAGATGATTTTATACTAAATTCACCATTTAATGCTAATAAATATGCCATATTAATGCCACGCTAAAAAAAATCGCACGTTAATTCTTTCCCATGCAAAAAGCAGCAGGCTAGCTTTCCACGGCTATTGCTCTTTGTCTTTCACACCCACCTCATTTACCAACTGGATCTATCTTGGAGGAGAGACCTTAAATTCCTGCAAGCAGACTGTAAGGCACATGCAGTAGCAGCAGTGTACTGACATTTGCTAAGCACCAGCGTCCCTCAAGTGACTGGGAGCGAAGCCATTGACGTCACTGAACAATAGGCAAAATATTTCCTCCTCCTCCATAGTCCTGAACTGTAAACACCCAGCTTGCACACAGCAAGCTCAACATTTAGGGAGAGGCGGAGTAGGAGAATGTGAAAAACTCTCCAGTGATGCTGCTGAAAACAAGCAGCTGTTCCTGCAGAACCAGTTTCTCCTTATTCCTTCCATTTTACTGTGAAGATTGCTCGTGTCCCCTTAGTGTAGGTCACATGGTAAAGAGGATAAAGATAAAATAAACTAAAAATAAAACTGTTTACTGAACTCACAAGGAATTTTTGGAAGGAAAATGCCTATTTACAAGTTTACAAATTCATTACAAGAAAAAAAGCACTTTTTTCTCCTTCTTTCTGTCTCAGTTATGGATACCTATGGTGTTTTAACAGTCATCCATATATTTTTGGCACAATGTGGTGGACTGAAATGTAAGAGAATTTCTCTGTTGGTCACCCTCTGCACACATATAGTATTGTAAGCCAAAGAGAGAAAAAAATAATTACAAAATTGCATAGATAGCATATGCTTTAGTTTCACTGTAAAGAGTGATTTAACTCCTTGAGCTGGAGTGTTATGTTTACAGCACAGGCAGAAAAAAAAAGTCAGCGTGAATCCTGAAAATGGAAACCTAACCATACCTTCTTGTGACTTCAAATACTCATTCATAGATTCTATCAGTTGTTGAACAGAATATTTCACTTCAGTATAAACAGTTCAACAGTGCTGGCAAATAGTAAATCCAGGGAACCTAAATTTGGCTGCTTTTTTTGTACAGCCTCTTGGAAGCAGCTGCAGTCCTGCAAGCATTAACACTTCCCCTGTTTCCAGAGCATCTCTGGGAAGACCCCTGGAGTAGAGAAAAAGGACATTCACTAGAAATGGAGTAGCACAGGGCTGAAAAGAGCACAAAAATGCTGTACCTCTATAAAAGCTCAAGAAATCACCGAATCAGGAAGCCCAGAAAATTGCTGTAGACTGCCTCAGGGAGTGGACTGGCTTTTTTAGTACATCAGAGTAAGCTAGACAAATCATTTGGAGTCCTCAACCTTGGGTTTGAAAACCAAGATTGGAAGAAACTCTAAGAAAGAACTCCATAAAGAGATAATATTTGTTTTTAAAGGTTTGTCTGAAAACATCAGTTTGATGTGCCTGAAGAGAACCTTGGAGCGCCAAGGAAAATATTTTTGTCACCTGGTTACTAACTGAATAGCATCTTCATGGAAGTCAAAGTGATCCAGGCAGCCATAATTTCTATCTTTTTGCCTCCTTTAGTTTTTCCTCACTTTGTCCACAGAAAGTGGTGAATAAGCCCTCTTGCATAATATTTCTTCTCAAAACGCAGACCAGGGAATGTTCCCATGGTCATGTTCAACAGAGGGCAGCACGTAAGAGCCAGTGACACTTTTCCTGTCCAGTGCTAGTCTCTGTTGAAAATGAATATACATGTGGCACATCACATTTGCAGCATATATTGATTTATGGTTTCAAAGTGATGAGCAAACAACTCATTTCTTCCAAACAGACCACAATAATTACTCATTATCCTCCATTTATTATGCAGGAAAAGTAGGTGGGCAAATCACAGAATCACAGAATCACTGAGGTTGGAATAGACCCTCACTGTTTGGCTTAGGAAGCCAAACGTGCTGAGATAAATTTGGAAATCTGTGCTTCACTGGACATGTGCTATCAGAGAGCAACACCAATGCCAAAGCAGAAATGAGAATGGAGGACTAAGTGTAGTCTGTGCTGCACAGCTGAGATCTCAGATCTTGGTGTATGCCTTAGTTCTAACCTGGCCCCAGAGCGATGACATCGTGAAGTACTCAGCAACTGTATTCAGCGGTATTATTTTCTACAGGTTGAAGACTCAGGCCCTTGGATTTGAATGGGACCAAGACCCTAGGACAAGCTGTAAAAATACTTACCACTCAGTCTCATGTCTATCCTGGCATCTTCCTTGAGTAGTGCTATTTCTGGGAGCCAAGAGCAAACTAAGAGAGATCTACATACTCTTTGGGGAACAGTCTAAAAGAACAGCCTGCAATGTAAGGTACATTTACTTCATTCATAGTAACACAGTTTTTAAACATACCTTTAGGCAAACATTTCTGCATTTAAGTTTTACTAGTGCAAATATTTACAGAATACATCTTCTCTTGGTTGCCTGCCCACACAGATATGAATACCATTTGATACATTCCTGCTCTGGGTAACTTCCAAGGTTTTCCATCTTTTCCCTTTCACGCAGCTGAAAACGTATTTCCCAGTAAATATTATGTATAGGACACAGAAACATTTCAGGTTACTCCCTGAACATGTGTATGGAAGTAATAAGGGAAGGGGGAAGGAGTGACAGAAAGAAAAGCAAAAGAGAACTTAACTCATTGAAGGAAACATGCTTTTTGCATTTTGATAACTCAATGTGTGTGTAGAGTGTGTATAGATAAATGGATTCTACACAAATACACCTTCAGGCAGAGCCTGAGAAAATAAAAATCTGATGAAAGTACTGGAAAAGTGTGCACTGTAATGAAGTTTCCTACAATTTTAACTTCACTGGATTTGCATAAAATTAAAAGGTAACATAACATAATATTTCATCTGACTTCTCTGGATGTCACCTTGAATTCATATTGCTGTTGACACAAAAGAACTTGATGATTGGGCAGTATTTCCTGTCCTTATGTAACAGCTAGATATTCCCAGCAAGAATACCTATTTTGTAACCACAAAGTGGAGAGAGTAAGTAAAAAGCCTTGCATGCTTTCAGAAGTATCAGAGACCAACAGTGATAAAATTAAAGACAGAGCAATGCTACATACTTCTTAGCTGCAGGTTTTTTAAATACTACTGATATACCTGCTTCAGCAATTAGTGCCTTGTTTGAGAAAAACCTCAAAATTAAAGCAGGGTGATTTCTACTGCTTGGAATAATTGAACCCAGTGGAGATATTGGGAGAAGCACCTTGGTGCTGCTGGACGAGTTTTTAAGTAACTCAAGCAGCAACATGAGTGAACACATACCTAATAAAAGGTATTCAGAAAACATTAGTGAATGGTAAACACTGAGGTCAGCCTTTCATTGAGGATATAAGTTAGCTTTTATCCAGTAACTACTGAACTACAGGAACTTGATTGTGCTTTGAATCAGTACAGCTTTGACACGTTAAGGAAATTAAGCACAGGTAGGTCTATTGTTCTCACTCTGACTAATTGCATGTTTAAAATTAGGCATTCATTAAAGTACACTTAATTGAAGTACAGAACTGCAGTGGGAAGAGGATTAGTTCTTACAAAACTGTCATTATTCACCACTCTGCATATAAGTGGCTCTGTGGACTATGTGGTAGGTCAGAGGAGATAAACTTTTACAGTGAGAACAGTGGCTTCAGCTCACAGACGCTTACAATATGGCTGGTGTTTACCTTGGGCCAGAGTAAATTGCTGTGATTCCCCTTATTATGAATTCTTTCAGAGACCTACCAGGAAAACCTCTTTATGCAGTGTGGAAATATTTGCTAATTTTTAAATTTTCCTACTTTGTGGCAAAAAGAAATAAAAATAAATTAATGTGAAACTCTAGAAATTCCATGTTCTACACAAGTCAAACACTGATAGAAGCTAAGATGATGACATGCAAGGTCACAGCAACTGTGCAAAGACTTGGCTTACCCTCAAGGTTGCCCTGAGATTGCTCATGTTATTTATAATTCTGGAAGTTAAGAGCAGATTTATATACCTAATAGAAGACTCAATCTATTGCTTCAGAGCTACCTTAGTAGAAAGAATGACATACATTAAAGGCTGCTGTTTATAGCTACTGAAAATATAAGGCAAGCAAAACAAAACTCAGAATGAAAACTCACTGAGAGTAAAGAAAAACCGGTAAAGAAAAACATAGTTCTTTTGGCTAGATACTCACTGTAGATTTAGACGAAGAACATGATTTCATCCAACATTTTTGTGGTTAATTTGCAGCCAGGATGTTTATATGAAGTAAATAGCTGGAACTGGAAATTTGATTCTTTGCTTACTGGTAATCTCTCGACTCTGAAATGCATTTCATGAGTTTAGCTCAGAACCTGGCTTATACGCAACTAGGATTTTACATTCACATCTAGAACTTAGTATCTGATTAATAGCCAATCATCTCTTTCACACAAATGCAAAGGAATAGCAAAAGGTTGGGAAATAACACAAAAATGTAAAATGCGTTCGCACACTTTAAAAAGAAAGTGCAAAAGACAACCATCAAAACCATGACAAAATTTCATGTTGGTCAGTTCTAGAGGAAATTACAGTGTAAAATGACATCATAACATGTTTAGAAAGTGGTCTTTGGAGTTATTCCATTTCAGGAAAAGCACCAAAAAAAAAAAGAGGATTCAATCAGCTATTTCATTACTTTCTTTTCAAGCATTCCCATCTCCTACTGGTCTTGGTTGAGGTGCTGCTTTTTTGAATGCTGCTTTCAATTGCACTAAAAGTTCTGCTGTTCTTTTGCTTTAAAGGAAGGTAGCTATAAGAAAGAGAAATTTTGTTTAACAGATTTCTAGTGGAAGCTCTAAGAGAACAGAAGCTCAGCTTGCAGGAGAGTAAATCACGTTAACTTAGCATTTGCCTCTGGCTTTAAGCTTCAGACATTGAGCATCAAACTCTCAGAGTAGACATTCTACAAGAAAATGCAATGACAAAAGCTAATTTATAGCTATGAATAAAGGCTTCGAGCCTTGCTTATTCACAGCCATGCAACTGCAGGCTCAAGCCATGTGATTTCCAACCTCCCACAGGTTCTTAGAATTTTGAGATCATTTTCAGCTTTGCAAAGGTCATAAATACGAAATGGAACATCAAATCTCACAATAAGCATTTAAAGACAGGCTCTTTTATCTGTCTGCATAGTTTGGGGGGTTTTTAAGAAACAATGCTGTGGCCAATACCTTAATAGGATCTGTTCTTCTGACAGAAAATACTGTTCCAATCTCTTCCTCAAGAGAAAACCTATTTGTCAAAAAGATGCACCTTTAATGAGTCCATGCAAAAATTACACTTTTTTTCATGATTAAAGCATTCAGAATACATTTTTTTCAGGTTCAGAAATTAATATTTTATTAATTCTTAAGACTAGAGTGTTTCTCATAGTGGAATAACATTGTTAATCAAAAGGTCTCCTCTGTATTTCTTGGAGCAAAGCCAAAGCAAAATCACGTTATGCCTGAAGGGCAATGTAAATGATATCTCTTGCTTATTGTCAATTTATTTTCTTTTTTTTTTTCTTCAATGACTATTTGAATTTTCTCTCTTAAATTACATTAAAATCTCGATTTATATACATGCATCTACCATTCCACTGCCCTCTGCTGGAAGGAATATGTCCTATAGCATATTTCTGAAAAAGTAGACAGTGTGGTTGAGTAGGGGTTGATGTTTCTGGACCCAAAAACTGGTTGTTCCTGCCCTGGTGAAACCTGCAAACAGTTGGCTGGTACATGTTGTGTATATCAACAAGCAGATGTTTGATCATTATCTGTCTCCAGCACAAATAAACATTCCATTCAAAAAAGTCAAAGCATGAAGTTAAGAAAACATGAAGACTGCACAGTTAAGTACCCCAAAGTCAGGAAATGCCAGAGGTGAAGTTTCACAGGGAAATGTATTTCTAATCCCCTGTGCATATGCATTTACAGTGCAGATTTTAATTATATGGAGGAAAACCTTAATTATTTTTCTGCATGGTTTAGGGGTGTTCTCAAATTCAGATGGTTTTCAGTATGGTTAGGCATAGGTAAGGGTTTGTCTGAACCTATTCTCTATATTCAACTCCCCAAAATAATTTCAGGTGCTTTTCAGCTTTTTGTTATAGAAATCAGCCTACCTATAAACATAAGATGCAAATGAAATTAATTGATAAACAGACTGAACACACAAAGTCAATTTAAACTGTTTGAATACTCTGATCTTTAATTAATACATTAGTTTTAGAATAATACTCATAACTAGCATTTGGCATAAACAAAGGATAATTAAATCAGGACTTGCTTCATAACCACATAACTACCTGAAGTCACTGAAGGATGAGCTACGATCACTTGTACGAGCACAAAACATTAAATGAAAGTGATCAGATCTCTGTAATATGCTATCATTGTCAAAAATAGTCAATAAAGTGATGCTGATTAAACATTTATCTTGCTATGCTTCAAAATTTCTCCTTGCTTTTGACTGGTGCAGCTTCTCACTGGAAATGAAATTGCTTTCAGGTCAAGAAGCTGGTAAAGAAACTGGGAAACAAACAGTATGCAGAGATGAAACTCTTCCTGTATTTTTTGCTTCTGATTTTTATTTAGCTTGCAATGACAGATCTGGAAACAACTTCTCTTATTCTGAATTAATTCTTATGAACAGAGGGGAAAATGAGAATTAAAGATTTTACATTTTCTCATTTGAAATAATCTCACTAACTCAGATTTCATTTACAGATTAACAGTGAAAAATTACATGTGTGCTCTTAGGTCCAAGGTAGCACATAGCATGGAAGTGACAAAGCCATAAAATATATTCTTCAAGTCATTTATGTTTGTCTACAATTTTCCTATAAAACAACTGAAGCTAGTCGCAAGCTATACACAAGAAACATTTTTGTTTAAAACCATACCCATCATACAATAAAGTCATTCAAGTTTTCATCAGAAACTGGTATTATTGTACACTTGCAGCTGCTTTTTGTCAGACTAAATTTTATTTTACAGAGCATTACAGTAACATGAGTAAACCCCTCCCAGCAGGACTTTGTTACAGATTGGAGAAGCCCTTCTCCTATATTACCTGGAGGCAGGACTATGTGCAGCAAGTCCCTTGGATCCAAGTGGATGTGGTGGGAAAATCTAATTAAATGCATTTTTTTTTCTGGGGCCAGTGGTTTTCCATTGCTCTGGAGCAGAAATGCTAATAAAACAGTGATAGACCCAGCTGTGTTTTGCTGCTGAGAAGTCAGAGTACAGAGTACAAATACACATGCTCCCAGACCTCGGACTGGGAGATGTGTAACCTGGCATTACTAGCAGAGTCAGGCGATGGAACTTCTCTGCTTGAAGGCTTCAAACACAGAACTTTAAGGTTTGTTCCTATAATTTAAATGCATGAAAGAAAACAAAACTATCCTGACTTCCTTTGCTGAGGGAAATTCGTGATTTGGATATGTCTGTTTGACACACACTTACCTGTTCTTCCAGGTCCCAGAGCTTTCCAGCAAACAAGCCACAGAGCCACTTGTTCAGGCAGGAAAATCTCCTGGTACGAGAACATATTTTTCTTTCCCTTTGGTTGAACCTTTGCCCATCTTCATTTAGCGTGCCTCACTTTAATAAAGGGATTATTCCCTGTGTATTTAAATACATAGGTAAGAGGAAATTGCCTAGAAGTTCAGACTGATCTCATTCCTGTATTACCTTTCCCACTAGCCTGTTCTGGAGGCAAAGGCAAGACCCTAGGGCTTGCAGATCAGAGCCACCTGACTTAAGAGACTGATCATCCTTCCATTCCTTCTCTCAGTTCTCAGCACAGTGCAAATTAATCAAGAAGCCTGTTTTGAGTAACATAATACTTAAATGTTAACACACACACAGTGTTGCCTTAATTAGTGATTTCCTTGTCAATTTGGTAACATCAGGGAATGCAGTGGAGAGCAGTGACAGCTGGTGAAATGGAACAAGCTTAGTCTTAGATCTAAATTAAATTATTGTTGCCTTGTGTGTGTACAGAACTAGCATGAAAAATAAGTTTTGAAATAAGACAAAAAAAACTCAAACAAAACCTTGAGCTAACTAGAAGGCACCGGGGAAGGAATGATTTCAAAGGAGATTTTCATTTCCAGAACAAATTTAAACCTTCAGTGGCTAAAGCCAGGCATGATAATATTAGGTAACCATTAGTCTCATAATAGCACCTCACAAGCATTGACAGGTGTAATAATAAACAAAATTTCTAGAAGCTTTGGGAAAGACATGGGATTATTCTTGTATACATTCTTTCATCCTTAAGTGGCTAAGTTAGTAAGAAAAGCTATGTTAGAGAAATGAGTTTCAGTATTAAAATACCATGTTCTACAGTCATGAAGCATGGGATGCAGAGGAAGAAGGGAATGAATTGCTCCATCTTCTGCCATGAAACTTTACTTTTCCTCAGAAGCATCTGTTGGTTCATTGCTTGTATATTTCAATGGACTATAGGTTTTATAAGACTACCTGCAAAAGAAGAATCTCCCTCACCAGTCTAGAAATTCTGAAGCCTAAACCAAAAATCTTCAGTTTGACTTGGAATCTTGTACAAGCAGCAGAACACCAGGCTGGTGAGCTCTTTGCAGTTTGTGTTGCTAAGGAGACCAGGAGCTGAATTTGGAGAGCAATCTAAGTATGTTTATATAGCAAGGAGCTGCAGCTTTCAGTGATGTAAGCGTACAATATTTCTCCAGTATTGGCTATATTTGAGGGGGTTGGGTTTTTTTCCCCAAAATATATCTGAGAAAATAAATGGAGAAATATTTGAGACAAATTTAGGGACATTTTTCATTTGTTTTTATTTTTTCTTTCTTTCTGTCATGCTATTTGTGTAATCAAGAATATTGAAGGAGTCAAAAGATTCTGAAGATAAGAACAGATTTTATCTATGACAGGCTGATACAAAATACTTCCTGAAGGTTGTGCACTGGTCCAGACTCATCTGTGTGGCCAGCCAACAGCTGACAGACAGCAGCCAATCTGTCCAGTGAGGATTCATAGTTTTGATACATGAACATGCCTCCTTCCTCACTCAGCAAGTGAACAGACATAGGGCTGACTGGGACAGAATAGCTGCAGTCTGGTGTTGACTAGCTGAATCATTTTCCTGCCTGTCCTTAATTTGCAGGTACATTGGATGACCAGGAATATCCAAGGTAAAACTATTTTTCTAAAGCATTCTCTCTCTTCCCCTGGTTCAGTCATATATATCTTTTTCCTTTTCAGCTGTCCAGTTTGACAAGGTATCCATTTTGACGATAGAGGAGACACAAATTTCTTACAACTGCCTAATAAAGTTAAAATTAATAACAACAGCTGATCATACTTTACTGCTTCCCTTGTTGTTTGGGAAAAACAGACATTACTTTCTGCTCCTTAAAATCCAGATCTGCAAACAAAAGAAATGATAGTCCTTCTACCAAGATTCTGCAGTTGCAGAATAAAATACCACAAACTATTAGAGATTTGCTTTGGGGCATTGTTTAGTCGAGGTCTTGTCAGTGCTAGGTTAACGATGGGACTAAATGATCCTAAATGTCTTTTCCAGTCTAGGAAATTCTGTGATTCTGTAATAGTTTCTCTTGTCTTCTTTTGATATTGAAACACCTTCATGAAGGCAGAAACCCTAAGAAACTATTGAAGTACATGCAGAGTGACAGAATCTTAGTTACAGAGTAGCAGAGAATATCACAAAGACTGTAAGAACAATTCATCTAATATTTTATTTGTCACATGGCAGGAATAGGAATTCCTTATCCTTTATAATCCCCAAAAGATTTGAAATAATTAGTGAAGCGTTATTAAGGAGAAGTTCTTCAGATATATATTGCTAGTTCTGTGTTTTAAGGAATTTCCCACATCGGAAAACAGGTTTATTCCAACCTATACAAAATAAACTCTTACAGCTCGCAGAGCCTTGTTGAAGATCACTGGTGCTGTAGGGAATCTAAATGGAAGGGGTTTTATTTGATTCAAGCTCTGTCCATTGCAATATCTGTAATGCATTTATAAATAAGAATGACTGTATGCTGAAAGGCACAAACCAATCTTTCCCAGAAAAGGTAAAATAATAGTGGACAAAACTCACATTCTATATAATGCAGTAAAGCCTTCTTAAATCCAGGTTTCCACTAAAATTGCCTTACTTTGAAGCATTTTGCTCCAATAGTGCTTTGGTTACAAATAGTAGATAATTTATCTTTTTGTTTTTACCATTTATTGTAGTAATCCACTGTATATTTCCTGTTATCTTAAAGACAGTTTGTGTGTAGCAACCAAGAAGAAGGTTGGATGTTTTACCTCACTCTGGCTGCTATACTCTGAGTCCAACTGAAGCTTCTTGAAAAGAGAAGGATGTCAAGCATTGCTCTCTTCCTCAAGGGCAAGCACAGCTTCACAAAACTTTTCAAATGCAGAGTGGAAAAGAGAGAGATGGAAACAGCAGCAGTAACACAGAATGGGATATTCCATGTGGGACCAAGCCGCTTGCCTAGAGTGTGGTTCTGACTCAAAGCTGAACTCTGGAGGAAACAGAAGAATCATACCTAAGAATGCAGAGAAAACTTCAGAGTTTACTTCAACCCAGAAAGTCACTGCTAGCTGCTAACCCTATTAGGACTTGGAGAAAGGACACCCATCCTGCAAGAAACATTGGTGGGGATTGATTTTTTTTCAGGCTTCCCTCATCCAGTAGGTCTGATGTTTCCTACTTCCTGAGCAATTTTCTACAACTGTGTTTGCTTTTGTGCTAAAGTCACAAGTAACATTGGAGTTTGAAGTCTTTTGTAGCTTACACAAAAGAGAGTGTGACAGGAAGATAGTGGAGTGGTTCTGCTTCAAAATTTTGGCAAATTCATCATGCAGAGGGCAGAGAGACCTGAATACGAAGTAACCCCGGGTTGGAATGTCAGGACCAGATATCCACTATGTCCTGCTAATGCTTTTCTTATTCAAATGGTCTTCACCTGACAGGAATTATAGGATTAGAGAAAGAGGAAATGATGACACTAAAGCATTTCAAAGGGCAGCAACATCAAACAGCAGGTATCACAGACTATCAACCAAAGGCTTGAAATCTGAAATTCTTACAACCTATCTGTACAGTGCTCAAAGCCATTTCTGTCATCTTCAGTGCTACGAATAGCAATGATACAGTGGCTGACAGGATCTTGGAAAGAGTTCTTGAAAAAGTAATATTTTCCACTAGAATTTCTAGGTTACCCAGCATTTAGTATCTGAGCATGATCAAGTTTACAAGAGTTCCATTCTGATGGACCATTAGCCTAAACTTTAAAAGATGCCTTGGGTAAAAAGGTAAAATAGAAAAGGTTGATTATTTTTTCTTAGCTCTTTTTTACTTTCAGCAACTACTCCTTTGTTGTTGTTGTTGTTCCAGTCAGGCCATAGACAAAACTACTACATTAAATTTTTCCAGTATGATTTGCTGAATTAAAATTAATCTCTACGTGTCAACCAAGAGAACAAGGTTAGATATTAAGTCTGCATTATCAAGGGGATTAAAAAATCCCGTGCAACAGACATTAATGAACATGCACAGCACTTTCATAGATCTCTGAAGTAGCCTATGAGGAATGAGATTTGATCCCTGCTATTCAAGCAGATCTGAATTTGGTGGTCGTGTTTTCCATAACCATGAGATTTAAGATTTAATTTTTTTTTAAAGAATCACTGAAGCTATGGGGTGAAGTTTTCAACAGCATATAATTGATTTAAGTTAAAAAACTAGCACGTTGATGATACGCAGCTCTAAATGATCTTTCTGCCACTAAAACTTAATAGTTGCTCACAGCACTTTCAAACTAATACTTGTATCCTGGCAAAAGATACACCTCAACTTCTAGTAGGGAGGAAGGCTGTTGCCTGCACAGATAGTTTTACTGGATTAGTTATTCTCCAGAGAAGTAATTTTCTTTGAATCTTAATCCAGATTCAGGCATTTCAATTGAAAAGCTTAAAAGCAACCCAAAAAGTTTAATCAAGGAAAGCGAAAGCTTAAGTCCTTGTTTTCAAGACTGGGAAAGTTAGAAAAGTGAAGGAAAGGAATAAAATATAATTATAAATTGTACCTGGCAGTATTATACTTTGTGCTTTAAGGGATTATGTAAAACAGTCTTACTGAAGCAACAGCTTCATCTTGTACCACTCCATGCCCATCCATGCTCCTGCTCTTAGTATCACTTAGACCTAGTCTGAACATCTGAACAGTTCACAGACTGCTAAGAGTACATCAAGGACTTCTGTGATTTATTTTCTCCCTCTCTCAGAATAGAATCTTACCCGTCTTTCTCTTCTCTGGCATTGCTGTCATGTAGGAATATAGCTTCTGGACCTACACAATAATGACTGTGTTGACTCCACTCCTCCCACCGTGTCTTTTAGAGGAACCTATAACAGGAGTCTTAGGTAATTAGAGAGTAGATGAAGTGCTTAGGATCACCCACAGTGTTAATGCATATGGATGAGTATTGAAGGAGAAGTAAAAGTTTCTTCCAATGACTGTAGTTCTACATTCTTCTTCTGTACTCTGCCCAAGCCTCTGTTGCAGGTGCAACAGGGAACTGCCCTCTTATCTACCTGGCAAACAGGATGGGGAATACGTATGCCCTCCCAGAACTGTGAGGACAAAATGTATGCGCTTCTTTAATAAAAGATATTATCCCTCACTACAAAACTTTTCTCTTTTATGTTCTTATTTCATTGTACGTACAACACCACACCTATAAGCTTGCAAATTCTAGACAGCTTCACTGTCATGAACTGTAGATGGTGCAACTGCAACTGATGTTGCAATTGTGTCTTACAAGTTTTTTAAGGCTACAGCTATGGCTTAACCTCTGGTGGTGTGCACCTTTATCTCAGGAACTACTTTGGTGTTCTCATAACTATTCATAACATAGCATACTATGCATCTGGGAAATCTCTTCCTACAGATGACCATTTAATTTCCTTGAAGTTGAAACACAAAGATATTAGAAAATACCAAAGTGGAGTTGTTCTATAAATAAACTAAACTAGAACCTGAGAATCATGGCTTATTGAGCCTTGCTAGTGACCGTTAGGGAGCGAAGATAATATTTACAACTGAATGTAGCGAAGGTTCAAGAGTATTTTCAATGTCAGTTTAGAAGACTTGATCCCCTCAGATCAGGGATCATCAATCTCCTCCAGCATTGACAATAAAGATAGATTAGTAGTCACTATGAGTGCCAAAGCCTCTTGACTGAAAGTCTCTTGACTATCTGGGTTTATAAAGAAGCCACTGTCTGGCCAAGAAATACTTATGCAGATACAATCCACACTCTATTTGTGCCCAGGAATTAAAAGAACAGCAGCTGTGGCAAGAATATGCTTGCTGAAAGACGGTGATGATGAAAGATGAAGCTACCTGCAGAAATTGTCAAGGTCAAGATAGACATATGGAGGTAAAATATTAATTAACATGGATAGAAAATCCAAAGTACCACAAGGAAAAAAAGCACAAAGTCTGCTGTGTGGTCAGAGACGAGTGCAACCTTCGTGTGGAGAAATGGACAGAACAAAACAAAAGAACTCTACCCCAAAAGCTGTGAATAAAGTAATATACCAAGATTTTTGGTTTGGGAAGAATGTTTCACTTCACTTGTTAAGTTTGCTGATTCATCTGAGTAGCTGAGAGGACGTGAAGATGTGGAGAAAGAGCACCTTCCAGGCATATTTAAGGCACAACAGAATTCGACGTAAGTATCTGCAATATAAAACCACAACATAAGGTGAATATGTGTGTAGACAACACACAAAAGAGAAGTGATTTACTTTGCATATTTCAGATGAGGAGGCTCATGGAACATTTCCAAATTGACTGACCAAATATGTCCATCTAAACCTAACTTTCTGCACAGTAGACTTTTAAAGGCTGAAATCTGTTCTAAAAATGACACATACTTAAAAAAGAGTCTTAGTAACTATTTCTTAAAGCAAATGTTGTTGGCTATAGTCTTGTTCCAGTAGGATTTAAAGCTTTGCTAATTCAGATCTCCAGCTGTAACTGCTTCCCACTCAGCAGTCACTACCACACAACTAAATCCATTCTTCTTTTGAAAGTTCAAAGCAAAGAGAAGGTTGAGGGCAGCCCACAGCACTGATCAAAACCCACAAATTAAGTAGCTGAAGGAGAGAAGAGGAGGCATTTGGCAAATTTTTTCTTTCACAATAACCCACACAGAAACCTGGTTTCATTTTTACCCCAAATATTCAAAGGTTTTAAAATCAAGGTTATTTAAAGTTAGAAAGAGGTCTTGGAACCATTTAAAAAAAAAATATTATGGAACAATACTTAATAGGATCAATTCTGAAAGCAAAGGTGGAAAACCTAAAGGTTCCAGATAAGAGAAAACAATGACACCGATGATATTCTGGTGTGTAAATTGGAAAGACATGCATTTGATGGATGGATCACCTGATGGATAAAGAATTGTCTGTATGGTCATACTCAGAGAGTTGCAGTCAATGACTTCCAGATGCCATCCAGAGGGATGCCATCCAGGGGGACCTTGCCAGGCTGGAGAAGTGGGCCCATGCCAACCTCATGAAGTCCAACGAGGCCAAGTGCAAGGTCCTACACCTGGGTCAGGGCAATCCCAAACACAAATACAGGCTGCGCAATGAGTGGATTGTGAGCAGTCCTGAGGAGAAAGATCTGGGGGTACTGATTGATGAAAAGCTCACCATGAGCCATCAGTGTGTTAAGTGCAGCCCAGAAAGCCAACCGTATCCTGGGCTACATCAAGAGAAGCGTGGCCAGAAGGTTGAGGGTGGTGATTCTCCTCCTCTACACCACTCTTGAAGACCCCACCTGAAGTACTGTGTTCAGCCCTCAACACAAGAGGGACATGGACCTGTCGGAGCAGGTTCAGAGGAGGGTCACAGAGATGATAAAAGGGCTCAAACACCTCTCCTATGAGGAGAGGCTGAGAGATCTGGGGTTGTTCAGCCTGGAGAAAAGAACTTGAAAAAAAATCTGCTAAAAATCTAGTTTGTCCCCATTTCACATAAAGCTCTCATTTTACCTGCATAAAACATACATTTCTCTTTTAAAGTTTAATAACAGAGAGTAATCTAAGTATTTAATTTATTCATTCTTCCTAGAGCAAATTAGTCTTTTTTGCTACATTCAGAATGATACCAAGCTTGTTTTCTCACAAAAAGTCTTCCCAATATTTTCTAAAGTTATAATGTAAACCTGTAATTCCTACAAATTCCACTTCTCACTGTAGACTTATCTCTATTTTCAAAAGCTAATATAGCAGTCATTTTCTCTTTTTTTTTTTTCCACTCATACCCCTCCATCCAAATATACACATTCTGTCCCAAAGAACCTGAAAGTCAATTTTAAGTGTTACTGTTGGCACTGTTTGGTTTAACTGCACACTCGTCTCATTAGATTTTATTCATCAGTAACACAAACATCTATATCCATTCTACTGAATGCTTTAAAATATCAGGCTTGGCAGACACAGAAGTGTAAGTACATCTACAGAAAGGTATCCCCATGTTACAGTTTGATTTACCCAGAGTGTAAACTCTGGACAAAACTTGTTGTTGTGCATAACCAGTGTGGTTATTCACTACTCTTCTACATCAATTTGGTAACAAAATAACAAATTACCAAAACCTGAATTTGTGTAAAAAACAGAAATTTGGAAGTCCAACAAGACAACCTACAAGAGAATTCAGAGTCAATTTGGATAGGAGTCTGGCCAAAAGAAAGGGATTGTCACTTCTTTGAATAATCACATAGACAGGCAACTCATGGTGCCTTTTTGTTCTATGTACCTGTGAAACTTGGCATAAGGAGGTCTGAGTCCAGCCCAAAATGTCACAGGTATTGCAGCGACCCAAAGAATAAACATTTTAAACTAGTGAATCATTCTGCAACGCACTACAACAGAATGAAGCTGAATAACACTCTAGAGGTCTTCAAAATATATCTGAGTATTTTTTTAAGAAGATATGCTTTACCATAACATCAGCTGAGTACTTGAGTTAGGGAATTAAATTGTATGGCTTATTCAGGAAGACACTCAAGATGACTTAATAGACCTGGATGGTTTCAAAGTTTGTTAAATGTAAGTCAGAAGTACCAACCCCCCACACGATGAATTTGTGTCTGGCAGGGTTTTGATGGTAGGGGAGGGGGCTGCTGATATGGCTCCTGTAAGAAGATTCAAGAAGCAACCTCATCTCCAAGTCAGACCTGCCTCTGGCCAAGGCCTAGACAATCAGCACCTCTTCAATAACATATTTTAAAAAGGTAGAACCTGTTGGGCAAGTTCCTTTGTTTTGGGAGCTCTTTTGTGTTGGGGAGGTATGGGAGAGAGAGAGAGAACCATGCAGACACCAGGTCAATAAGGAAGGAGTCAGAAAGGAACACTGGAGTAACCATTCTCCTTCCACCCATGGTGAGATGCCAGGCTGAGCCCTTCCTGTCTGCAGCCCGTAGAGGACCCCACACTGGAGCAGAGAATTGGTCTCAAAGATGTCCACAACTGACAGAGGTCCATGCAATGACAGAGGTGTTTGTCATCGGGACAATCATCTCCCATGGAAGAGACCCACGCTGGTGAGAGACGTTTGTAAAGGACTGTCTCCCGTGGGTGGGATACCACATGGTCACAGACAAGGACTGTGAGGAATTTTCCCCTTGAGGAGGAAGGAACAGCAGAAACAACATAGACTAGACTGGGACTGACTGCAACCCCCATTCCCTGCCCCCCTGAACTGCTGGGAGCTGGGCCCAGGAAGAAGGTAGAGGTGGGGGGGAAGCTGTATTCAAGACCTGGTCACATTTATCACTGTCCTACTGTGATTCAGTTGGTGAATTGGTGGTGGGTTTGTTTAAAGGATACTGATTTTTTTTCCCCTGAGTCGAGTCTGTCTTTTGCCCATGACCATATTTGGTGACTGATCCCTCCATGGCCTTTGTCTTGAACCTCGAGCTTTTTGTTGTATTTTCTCCTCCTCATCCCACCTGAGGGGGGTAAGAGTGAACAAGTGGCTGCCTGGTTGCTTTGTTGCTGGCTGGGTGGGTTTAAACATATCGTTATGGATTCCATTTTTATCAGAAGGTAGTAAACCCTGTACTGACTGCTCTAATGTGATGACATGAAAACTGTTCCAAGTCTGGAAAATGCTTTGTGAGAGTCTTTTGATAACCCAGTGATTATATGCAAAACCTAAATTCAGCTACTTCTAAAAATATATGCAATTCTCCATCATCCTAGATAAATTAATTACAGACACACGTCTCTTTGCTTTGGAATGGTGTACACTATCTCCTGGACTTAACACATTCTCACCTGAAACCAGTGAGAATGGCTCAAACACAGCCAAAGGGATAGAGAAGGCTACAAAAATGTACATTAGCACCAAATACCAGGAGATCCAGCAAGTCCACAACAATATCCTCTTAAGAACATTGTTAATGGTGACTCCATCTCTCCTTCAGTCAAAAAGGGGCTGATACCAAAGCAGACGTTGAGTGATGAAGGGAAGGTGGGGGAAAGTGTGTTTTCAGTTTGCTTCCAGTTCCAATGAGCTGTGTTGGGAGTGAGTCAGCACTGCATTCTAAGCCCAGCTGGTCAGCTGCACACTCTGAACAAAGTGGCAAACCGAAGCACTGTCAGCATCAGACTCTGCTGTCTTTCAGGAGTTTAATAACCAAAATAAGGAAAAGTTTTCAGGTTTAGAGAGAGTCAAAGTAACAAAGGATGCAGTATGCATTGCTGAAGTGGCCTGAGAGGGTGTGACTCTTCTGTTAAAAGAAATAAGCGTGTATTTGGTTTGGGAAGCAAGGAGATTGCACAGAATCAACTATGAAACTCACCCAATCCAAATTTTTTCTTCCTGACATCTCATTTGCTGATTTACTTCAACAGATAACCAGAACCACAGTCCTCACCTGCACCTTCAGGTTTTCCCCTGAGAATTCTTTGTCAGAAAGCAACGTGCCTTTGCAGCAAGTTGTGGGACCATGTTTATAAGTGCACCGTTGCAGTAGCTCACCTCGGGGAATTCAGATAAATAACCTGATTTAAGGACTCTTTCAGGGTAAATCACACAGCTCAGAAATAACCATAAGCTTAGATGAGAATTGTGATTAACGGCATCCCAGTGTCATTTGGCACTGCCCTTGCCACATTCCCATTTCAGTTTCAGTGATTTATAGAATGTGTGTCTCTATGATTACACAGTAAGCTATGAACCACTTTCTTACAGCTGTTTTTCTATTTTGATAATGAATCAAATTGTTTTGAAGGCTCAGATGGGTTTATTTGGACTGGTTTTTTTTCTTTTTCTATTTTTTTTTTCTGCCAAAACTAATGTTGGTTCATTTCAGATAGTGAGGAAGTATGGCAAAAATTCACAACAATGGAAATAATGCCAGCAGAATCTGCTCATGAAACACGAGTGGCTACCCAGCAGCACAGGCAACGCATACAAAGCCATCAGGTGTTGTTCCAGTGAGACAGAAACTCTTGTTCTTGATATTTCCTTTCCAGCTCAGAGAAGTCTGCCTTAGCTGGATTACAGAAAAAAAAAAACCAACATAAGAGGAAAGTGAAGAGGGATTGGTAGCCTGGCAAACACTGAAAAGGATGTGTGCATGCACATATTGCTCTTGCACACGTGTGAGCAGGCACGTGCACGCAAGTCTATGGGTGCGTGTCTTTTTTTTTCCACCACATTGTGCAAGTGGAGTGAAAGGGCACTGCCCACACTCCCCTCACAGGACTTGACCCGGTGGCAATGGCCTTGCATTCCTCATCTGAGAAGTGTCTTTGCTTGAGCTGAGCCAGATGAAAGAAGCACTACCAGGCTCTCTCGCTTTGCCTCAGGCCCTTGCTTTTGAAGGAGCCAACCCTGCTGTTTCTCTTTGGGACTTGTGCCTGGTTTGAGAAGACTTGGCTAAAAGGAAAACCTTCCACTTTTCAGTTGCCTTTGTAGCTTAGAAAGGAGGGAACATGTATTTTTCATTTGCAACTTCACTTATTTTAATATAGCAATAGTTTGAACTTTATGCTTGAAAATCATAGTTAAATCCCCCAAGACAATCATGAACTGGAACATGTTTTGAGTAAGACAGCTTCTTAAAGTTTTATCAGTAAGAACGAACACATTTTAGCTCTACTGTTGGTCCAGTAGTTCAGTGACATCAGGCAGTTGTATTCCTGGTGGTGTCATTGACCCGGTGCTTGGGCAAGAATTATTCACCTTCCAGAAATTATGCACTTCTGTCTGAAGTTATACTGTGGATTGGGCAGGGTGGGCAATTTCTCTTACATCTACAGTTTGTACTGTGTTCAGCATGGTTATAGTTAAACCATGAGTGTTTTTATACTAAATGATGGTATAATTTCTCTGAAGAGGCTATTACTAAAACATAGAACATACTAATATCTTTCCTGATATGATCACCCTCTCAAGGAGAAGTGTATTTCTCACGTCTGGTCTCATGCATGGGGTGTGATAATCTCACAACTAACTCTTACAAATACTCTCCCAACCAGATTTAGATGTTACCACGATGCTGCGCAGTTCTGAAGCATCTCTGGAATGTTCTAACTCACATTTGCTAGACACATTTGGCCAAGCAACATGTTAACGAGATGCATCTAGTATCTTAGGCCATGTCAGGTAGAAGCCATGAGATGGTAATGCAGCAAGGAGATGTGCAGCCCTTCCCCTATTACTTGGTTTGGTACATTTGTTGCATGATTTAATTGTGCCTTGATGCACTTTGTATGTTTTGCAACACAGAGCTGCCAACATACATCGTACGAATCAACAATTGTAGGAGATATTAAGAGAGCTCTCCACATACAGAGGAGTGTACCACCACAGTATGGTATTTTTGTATTTTTTCCATATTTATTTCTTATAAGAGATGATTGTAAAAAGCTTTTTAAAAAGCCACACATTTTGTTCCACAAGGTGAATATATTCCATTGGAATATCTCTTTCTCACACGTATGCGCATAAACAAAGCTTTTCCATTTAGCCCGTGTTTTACTCATCACAATCTGTTCATTCTAAAGTTTAATCCTTCTGCTTCTGAGACTAGCTGGAACTTTTTTTTTTCTTTGGAAGAAACCACGGCTTAGTCAAATGGTTTCAGTGGCTTTTTGTTCTTTTCTAGTGTTGTCTGGAAGCAATTTTCTCAAGCTTTGTAATTTATTTGTCATCTTCCTCAAAATCCCCACGCAAGAAAGAATGAAAGCCTTTCTTTGGAATTAAAAACAAACAGAGGAAACCTTGACATTTGATTTTTATACATATCTTTCATATCCTGAGTGTAATAAATAGATATTTGGCTGAGATCTTGAGGAAAAGAAGTCATGATTGAAGCCATGTCTTCTGGAGAACAGAAGTGATAGTTGGTGTCTCCAGGGATTCAATCTTGCATTACCTAATGAAATGCAAGCAACTACATGTTTTTCTGTTGTAAAAGCTAGCATACAAAAGGAGAGTGTATCTCCCAGTCTTTAACCTGATCTGTGAAGATTGATGCTATACTCTCATACCAACAAAGAAACTCTACAATAAAAACCAAAATCCAACAATTTTTTCATCTCTTACAATTGCCATTTTCTTCTCTTTTGCTTTTTTTCACAGTCTGGGTAAAGAGGTTAATGGTCTCTTGAGCACACAAGAAAATTTAATTTTGGTAATAAAAGACCAAACAAGAGACAGGAAAAACTATATTCAAAGCTAAAGGTCCCCAAAAGAAAAAAAAACCTTATCTTCTGCTGTTGTTTCTCTTTCACTTATTCTTTTTTTCTCTTTTCTTTATCCAGCTCAAATGCTTCCACTGAGCAGAGCTGTGGCAGAGCAATATAGGTTATAAAACTATTTCTGAAACACATGAGTTCTA
The DNA here is from genome assembly GCA_027560015.1 of Chloroceryle amazona. Lineage (NCBI taxonomy): Eukaryota > Metazoa > Chordata > Aves > Coraciiformes > Cerylidae > Chloroceryle > Chloroceryle amazona. The sequence goes on from JANHFX010003988.1 coordinate 26,766, forward strand.
ACTCATCCTCGTAAAATAATCCCTATCTTCAACTGCATCTGGAAACTTGCATGGATGTTTGTGAGAATTCAGTTTGGCCTTCATGCTGCCAAAATGCAGTGTTTAAGTGTCAGGTGTCATATTCTGTACCAGCTGTGGTTTCTGGCTTGATTTAAAGTTTAATCCCTCATAATATATGCAAACAATCTAATCTCAAACTGGAAAAACCTCTGGTCTGTGTTCAAAGCAGACCGAAGTCATTTGCAAACCAAAAAGGAGAAATAGCTTTCCTCAGCAATACTGGAATGTGATAATTTACAGCAGCCTGGCATCACCACTACATTAATTGTTTCACATAAATTTTGAAAAATAGAAACATTCCATAAAAGGAACAGGTATAGTCTCTACATATATCCATTTATCTCCTATAGTTTACCAAGATTAGCTCAGGCTTACTGAACTGAATGCTAGTCAATTAGCTAATATCCATGCACAATCTCTTTTCAAGGGCAGCCACAATCACTTTCAAGTATCACAAAAAAGTAGTGGCATCGAACCAATTTCTTGCTGCCCTTTACCAGTTCCAGACAAATCCTAAATAAGCCAAGCCAGAGTTATATGAATTGAGCCAATAATGTGTTGTTCTAAACTATTCTTCAGGTATTACAATAATCATAGTCTCCAGCCAGTTGATTATGTCATGTATTTCAACAACAAGCTGAGTATTTCCCCCTCAAAACCATGTGCATTCTCAAATTTTCCTCCATTATCCAAGCAAACATATTCTTGTCTCTCACTAAAAAGTAATTTTTATAAGTGAAACTTAGGTGGAATTATAAGGTTGACTTTACATAGCTGACAACATAAAAGCCTATCAATCTCTTGCCTTTGAACATCATACAGTCCTTTTCATGAAGGAATCAAAAGGTGGTTAGGATGCCTACCTACACTACTCCTACTGGGATCCTCTTTTAGACTCTTGTACCTTTGGTGATTAGAAACATTATTTTAATCCTTCCTAAGTTTATTTATGACAAATTTAAAAGGCATTCTCTTATTCTCATGTAAATGAACCATCTCAATGCATTTATAGACAACAACTGTTATTTCATAGAATCACCTCAGCCTTCACCTTGCTAGGCTAAACAAACCAATCTCCTTCTCTCATTTAGTCTCTATTTCCTTGAGTGCCACTGCAGGACTCCTTTAGATCTGTATTCTATTTGAACAAATACACCTAAAATATAAGTGAATAGAACTGCAATTTTCTAGATGAAGACTTTCATGGGCTACCTGAACTTCTCCAGAAAAGACCCAAGATACATGTTGGGACTGGGTTTGCTTTTTCTTGTGGTCATTTTCCAGTTAACTAAATTCTGTTGATTTTTCTTTCTCTCCTTTCTTATTACCAGCTACTGAATATACATATTACAGAAGACATTCTCATTATGAACAAGATTAGTACTTTCTATACTAAATTTCATTCCATTTTACATTAACTTAATTCTTCCTCAATACCCCTGAATTAATAAGAGGGGCTAAGCTTATAGACAAATGGAAGTAGGGAAGTTTAGTAACTTGACAACAAAGACTATGTTAGAAATAGGATTCAGGATTTAAAACTTGGGTTTTTATTGTACTAATATCATTTTTGTATTTTTCACACATTCACAGTTTGAATATTCTTCCTAAATGTGGACATGAGGGGCATCCTTTGTCTAGTCCTACATTAAAATGTGGATGTTTCCACATTTTTTTTCCTTCCTTTCTGCTTCCATCTAAATATGTGTATAACCCCAAGCCCATGGAAGTCAAAAGGCTTTAAGTAAGTAAGTAGTTAGTGACTGAGAATTGCTACAAGATGTCCTAGGACATTTTCTAATGAGTTAGTACACTTCTGGCTGTGAGATCTGAAAATATTCTTTTTGGTAAGTGTAAATAAATTTATGTCTAATTTTCAAGAGGGCCACTTTTTCCTGTGCCACCAACAGAAATGTCTTTGATTACTCATTTTGCATGTGTGACAAATCAGGCTTCTTCAAAATTATAATCTGAGATCTCTAGAAAGTCTTCTTGTCCCTATAATGGATTCTTATTTCTTAGAAACTCCCCACATATACTTTTCTTAGGTTTTTGTAAAGCATTCTGTAAAGCACTAATAAAATTCCAGGAAGTTCTAAAAACTCCTTCTTAAATCTGTTGCATTTTGCTGTGAAAACTCTTGGGCCCAAAAGAAGAATTGAAATAGTAGTAAGATGAAACATTATCTCACTAGAAATGTTTTTAGTTGTACGTAAATGGGCATTTTGTTCATAACGTCGCATTCCTGAGTCTTGCTTATAAATTGTAAAATACTTATCTACCTGTTTGATAATTTCTCTCTTTGTAGATGGAAGACATTTTTTATAAATCAACTTAAATTGTTTTTGTTCACATTAAGTCCAGCTTTTCCATCACTTTCTCCTATACCAAAAGAACTTTCCAGGGGGGGTGAATTTGGGATAGTTGAGTCTTCATATAAATAAGAATTTTTAACCTGGTAACATCTGTATTTTGCTCTTGTTCTGTTGAATATTTTCCAGTTATTTACCTATATATTTAGTTCAAATAATGCCTTAATGGGAAACTGCTATGTCTGTGTGCCCTAGGTTTTAACCATTTAACTTCTACAACTTTTTGCTTTACTCTCCTTGATAAAACACTCTTTCATGTATAATACTGGCTTATATCCCAGTGTCATGTTTAAAATTAATGATTCCTAGTTGTTTAGGCTGATAAAATATTCATCTTCCATTTCAATGCTGGTGATTGAACACTATAGTTTTCTGTTGAGAATGTTCCAGTAATTATTCTCATTGATATCTACCTGTCCAAAAAAAAAACCATAAAATTTACTTTCATATGTTTTAAATTAACTTAGGACTTTTCATAATTATCAATACTTTGAATGACTTTCTCCCGTTAGATGAAACTCTGTTCTTTCACCACTACTTATGTTACAAATATTGTGTTGGTATGTTTCAAGCTTATGAAGTGCAGTTGTGCCCAGGTTTCCCTCATGAGTGTCTACAGAGTGAAGTGATACTTAAATTTTCTCTAGTTGTCCTCTACATTTCTAGACAACTTTGTATCTGCCTTGCATTCTAATCTATGCAGTCAAGCAGTCATCTGGAGGCAGGGACTTCAAGGCAACTGTTTGACGTCTAAAGAATCAGTGTTGTTTATCACAAGCCTCCTCAAGACAACCATATCTGATCAGCTACTACAGGAGCTTCAAAAGGTGCAGCTAAGCACATAACCCTTTTTCATGCCTATCAGTGGAAGGATTCACTACAGACTGCAATATGAGCTACAGCAGATCCTGCCATATGCTCTCTCTTTTTTGTTTTCTCATTGTACATGAAAGCAGACAGGAGCCTTTATCATTAGAAAGAACATTATGAAATGAGAAATTATTTAAAAGTTATTATAAGACCAATTTTTATTTAACTTCATATAGAACAGTTTTGATTCCGAAGTTACTTCGGCCCCTTTAGAAAGTAAAGTAGAAATCTAACCTCAGTTAAATCTAGTCAAAATTTAATCCATGAGTAGTAGTGTATTATATATTTGAAATTATCAGTTAAAGTATTTTTTTTCTGTGTCATCAATAGGGTTAAGACTCTATTCTTTTTCCTTCTGCTTCTTCTGTATGTTAATTTAAAATTGAGATAAAAAGGAGAAGGAAAGACAATTTCTCTTGTAGTGCTTTACAAGAAGTTGCAAGGAAGACTAGGCTCCTACTTTCAGAGCGAATAATTAGTTGAAAGTACGTGGCTCTAATGAAGAGAAAAAAGTAAGCAGTAATGAATAAGGAAGCAAAAAAGCATGGCTGTTTTGAAAAAGAAACATACCCATTTTGCGTTCAGAGAAGAAATCACTTATGAGCAATCATAAGTAATTTCTTAGTCTTAATTTGTTTATTCACAAGCTGTTTCCTCATATGCAAACTGTCAGGAACTATACAGAAACTTCAGCTGAAGAGCTACCATTCTTCAAACAAGGAGCAATTGTGTTTGGTTTTGTTGCTATTTTACACTCTTCCTAATCAGCTCCAGACCTGCTCCAGATCCTGAGTTTTAAACCTGATGAACACTCTAGCCTCAGGGTCTCCCTGGGAGAAGAGAAATATTTTTTTTTCTGTTAAAGTAAGTCATCTTTTGTTTCATTTCTTTGTCATACGGAGTTATTCCATGGATTTAACCGTGAGACAAAAGAAAAATCTTCTATCAAAGCAAGAGTTCTTACTGTTATGAATATTCATATACTTATTAAAGACTTCAAACATCAATCCTAGCAAAGATGAACACTGTGAAGTTTAAACATTCTAGAGGAAAGATTATGTGCAAACACAGTGGAAAAAATAAAGAGGCCAGTGCTTAAATATGCTTTTATCTGCAAATACCTAAACTTGACTAATTTTTCTGTGGGAAAATGTTCTTGTAAGCAGAAAATTTAAAACACTGCCTCTATTTTATACAAAAAATAATGAAGTGTTAAACTAACACAGCTCTCTGAAATCAGATCACAGTAGGAGGACTTAAGCTTTTAGCAGAAATCTAGCCTGTAAGACACCATACCGGAAATTCTAGATCTAGGTCTGTTGTGACCTGAAATTCAATTGTATAACTGTAGCAAAACCAATTCTCACTCATTCAGCCAACCATCTCACTCTAAGCCTCTTCTGCAGCAAACAAGATAACAGTCTTATATCACTGATATGAAAGTGCTCTGGTTTTGGTAGGGGCGCTCCCTGTAACGATTTCAGGACTGGTTTAATTGTGAGCAATGGCTTACTCAGAAGTGTAATTCTCTTCCAGGAGTCTCCATTGTAGTATATTTTCCTAGGGAAAAAAAATTCTAAATTCTCAGAAATCTTTCTCTTAAAATGTCCACCAAGATATAAAACAAACAATTAATGTAGCAAAATCTTTCCTCCAGATTATTTTCAATAATGATTATATGGCAGAACACTACATACTATACTGTACAGTGTTGACAATGAAGTCTTCACACCAAACAGAATGAGCTGTGTCACCAAAGAATGAAAGTACATGAATGGTCAGCAGGGAGAGGAAAAAATAAAATTGCAATAATCAATTTCCATGTGTCACACAGACTCTCTCTGGAAAATTATTCAGAATTTTAAGGGTGTTTAAAAAAAACCAATCTTCCCAACAGACTGGAATTATGCTATTGTATTGGAATTGAACATTCGGCTCTGTCTTCAGCATTTTTTATCCATGCGTCTATCTCAAGTGTTAAGACAACTGCTGATAGCTCAATTTTTCCATTCTAAAGTGCAGAAACTAATGCACAATAAAATTAAACCCTTTCCCCAGGTTCCCAAGAGTCAGGGGCTGAATGTGGAGATACAGTCTGTTTCCCAGGGACAGGTTTTCCCCTCCAGAACCCTGCCTTGTTACCAATGATAAAGTCTATTCAACATTATTTGAAATATCTAGGTAGAGAATTAACAATAGCTCTAAAATGAATTTCTTGTCTAGCAGACCATATTCAGGAAATAAATACCAGCCTTGACCAGAGGTGCATGTTATAATGTTGTAAAGGCAAACAGCCTGCAAGGAGTAAAAATACAAACTGGGGACAGAAATGGAAACATGAGGGTAAGTAGAACAAAAAGAATAAAAATAATAAATAAATTTGAATATAACCACACTTCTCTCTTGGTTGTATCTTGTGATGTAAGGATATATTGGACACTAGCATTCCTTGAAAGGAATACACTACATTGACCTTACACAAAATTCAAAAAGGATATTTGTAGTCTTGCCTATATGTGGAAAATGCTGCACAATGAGTTAGTTTCTGAATTTACAGCTCTTGTCCATTGATTTCTCAATTGAAGAGACTTAGATTTTGATTCATGTCAACATCATTTATTATTAGGATTCTCATATGACTCAACAAGGTTCCATTTATTCATCTTTACAATAGGCAGAAATGCCCTTTGGAAGAGCTCATTGCTGTCTGTGATTAGGGAAGGCATATTAGCTTAGACTAGGTGACTAACATCTGGGTATTTGTCATACAGTGAGATTGTTCTCAACATCACTTACTAAAGGTAAGATAGTTTCCTCCTGCTTACAGAGTAAGCTTTCAAGAAGAGTGAACAAAAGGAGCAAGAGCACAGTAAATCCCATCTAAACTTAATTCTCAGTACCATCTCAGTATATATATATATTCAAATATGCTAATTTTAGATGTGACAAAGTTATTTAAGCTTCAAAATCCAACCTGTACCATACCAGATCATCACCCTTTACCCCACTCAAAAAAAATATAATTTTAATGTTTAGGATCTAAATTAGAAATGGATTTAATCTCTTCTCCATTTGTATTTATAAAACCTACATGAAATTGCAACTTGTGCATAAAACCCCACAATAACTTTACTGTTATAATTTCCCATCTCTTTACATTCTATGGCAGAGGAATCTATTCTATTCCTATGATGATGATGAATCTAAATTAGAACTTTACTTCATCTCTTAGTCTCTTTGTATCTATAAAAGCTATAGAAAATTGCAACTCATCAATGAAGCAAAGCAATCTACAAGTAATTAAGGAAAGCTATTTAGCAGATGAAATGTGATAATGATAATGTGTTATGATATAATTTTACTGTTATAATTTCCCATGCCTTTACATTCTGTGGCAAAGGAATCTAATATATTCCTCTGATATGTGTTGGTACCTATAGGGTATCACTGTACAGTTCATCTGCTTCTGTGGTCCCTTTGATTCAGTAACTTTTACATGCTCGTTACAACTGCCATTCAATTGCTTTGTTTAGCAGCTCGTTAGCTTTGATTGGTGGAGTGAGTTATACATCATTTTAATGAAGAATTTTACCCTGTTCAGAATGCTTGGCAACCATTATATGATATTTTCATTATTCTAGTGAATATGATAGCATTTGGTAAATTTATTCAGTATATTATGTCAACTCAGTTATATGTTTATTCTATTTCTTTGTGAGTTGTATCCTTCCTGGAACATATCATATAAAAGCTTGGTATTTACACACTGCTTGTATAACTCACAATATGTTGTGCATCTCTGAAGACTGAATTAAAAGGTCTTTTTTTACAACAAAAAAACCCCCCCAACAATTAATTACTGTGGCTCTAGTGCCAAGAGAGATTTCTTTTAATGTTTTATTTGCCAAGTAAAAGAAGTAGAGACTAGGATAGTGAGACATGTACTTGTAAATGTCTAAAACCCAGGATCCCAAAGGGGTGCTGTCACTCTGAGGTCAGCAGCCGCTCCTTTGCGACTACTTAAGATTTGAAAGTCTTAAATACCTCTTAGTTTTATCTATCATAGAAAATAACTTCATACATATGAGTGTGTATATATAAATTCAATAATCTCAGAGATGCGATTTGAATATTTACTGCCCTCATCCTGAAATACCTACGCTTCCTGAATCTGTCCAGAAGATGCCTCCAGGGAGGAATATTAGCAGATGAACTGGTAATCTTGATTTTCCTCAGGCTGTTCAGATTTCAGGACTGCTGCCTAAACAAGATACTCTTTCCACACAGCAGTGTCTGATAGAAATTAGGTAAATCAGGATCTTGTATGTGAGACTGCATGAGGGTTATTACTGTTAATAGAGGGATTCATGGTAATTCCCAGGAGAGAGTTGCCTTGTTTGCTTAAGATCAGTGTCCATGTCAAATGCAGCAGGAATTTTCTAACTTTTGATATATAGACTGACACCAACATAGCATCAATTGTCACAAGAGAATAGTCCAAGCTGCTTATAAATTTGGTCAGAATTGATGACCTTAGGGATCTTACTCAAACTGGATTTCTTTTCCTTACTTCATCAGCCTTCCTTTTTTTTCTTCCCATTTGAAATAAAAAAGAAAAAAAAAAAGAAATTAGGTCTTCCTTTCAGCATAGTTGAAGAAATATAACTTTTCTTCCCTTACTAAACTCTTGGAAATGTTTCAGTGATGAATTCTAGTGTCTCCAAATTTTGTAACACAAGCATAAAATTTGGCAGAAGCATCTTCCAGGAGCCAGGTACTCATATGTTACCTCCATCATCAAAATTATCTAAAATGTCATTCAGTCAAAGCTTCTGGCCAGAAAATGCTCAGTACAATGCTTCTAGACTTCAGAAGAGAAAGATATCTAAAGATATCTGTGTCCAGTTCTGGGCTCCCCAGTTCAAGGGGGACAGGGAAATACTAGAGACATTCCAGTGGAGGCTTGTGATTAAGGCACTGGAACATCTCTTATGAGGAAAGGTTGAGAGACCTGGGGCTGTTTAGCCTGGCAAAGAGAAGACTGAGAGGGCATCTTAGTAATGTTTACAAATGAATTAATTTTTCAACACTATTTCCCTCACCAGAACCTGCAGCTATGGGGCCTCAGCAGATCCATGGTGCCTGAAAGAGACACCTGGGCCAGCTTCAGCTGGGACCGACACTCATCAGGCCAGTTCATCGTGGGGCAGGTCTACAGTCAAGCCAGAGAATCAGTCTTGTGGGTGAGGGTCAGGCCTGGTGAGGGTCGCCTGGCTTGGACACAGCCCTGGGATCACTGGAAAAGTTGATAGCAACAAGACAGGTCCAAGGGATCAGAACAGGTCAGGGACCAGAATGACAGGGTCCATGGCTGAGCTGGTACCTGGTCCTACAGCACAGTGGCCGTAGGACTGAAGGCTCAGGGGTGACCTGAGATGGGGCTTCTGGGACTATGGGCAGGGGTGGGTAGAGTCCTCTGTGAAGCTTGTCAGGCACAGTAAGGCCCCTTAGCACACTCAGGGAGGACCTTGACATGAAGTTCATGGCATCGATCTACATTAAAAAAATAAATAAATCAAAAGAGGCTTTATATTTATCAGTTTTAACGCGAGATACTGTGGCAATTGCTGGTTAAATGGATGTGCAGTCTAAAAGCATATGCAGGCCTGGTTCGTGCTGCCCACGAGGTTTCGATATTGTTGGCTCATTTAAAAGGATGCCCTTGAGGAAGTACAGCATGTCCTGCACAGCTGTAGTCCAATCTGATGGGATAAACTAGGGAATGTGTATTGCCAAAGCACTTTATGAAAGTCAGTCCCTCTTGTATTTGGGTTTCCAAGAAAAGGAGTGAGTAAATATATTTTTGGTTTTATTAAGGTTAGCAATTAAAGATGACACTCACAAACTGACAATGATGGCCAGAGTCCAGTGCAGCAAGCCCTCCCACCTGTGGAGCACCTATTGAATTCAGGGTCACATACTTCAGCCTTGCAGTATTTCCATCATGCTCCGAGCAGGGCTTACAAGGGCAAAGTTCCACTTGTATCAACTCATGACAAACAGAAATTGCCTCCTCCAAAAAAACTCTTGGACCCTCATTACAAAAAATAAATCTATACTTTTTGTTTACCACCCCTGTTCTCCTAGTGAGGTTTGTTGTCTCACAACTTCTCTCTTTCATCAGTTACTTGTTAGAATCTCTGCATATCTCAGCTCAGCCCCTTTAAGACCAGCTATAAAACACAGGGTTCCTTTAAAATAAATCTTTTTTGTTTGTTTGTTTCACTGGATTTACAGTGGATAGAACTAACAGACATGCTAGCTCCCTGTACTTTGCACTGGTGAGCCCACACATCCACTGATGTGTTCAGTTTTGGGCCCCTCACTAAAAGAAGGACATTGAGGTGCTGGAGTGTGTCCAAAGAAGGTCAGCAAAACTGGTGAAGGGTCTAGAGGACAAGTCTTATGGGGAGAGGTTAAAGGAGAAAAGTAGGGAAGACCTTATCGCTCTCTACAACTACCTGAAAGCACTGAGGTGTAGGTTGATCTCTTCTCACAAGTAACAAGCGATAGGACAAGAGGATATGCCCAAAATGTGTGCCAGAGGAGGTTTAGACTGGATATCAAGAAACATTTCTTCACCAAAAAGGTTGTCAAGCATTGGAACAGGCTGCCCAGGCTTGTTGTTGAGTCACCATCCCTGGAGGTATTTAAAAGATGTGCAGGTGTGATGCTTAGGAACATGTATGGTGGTGGACTTGACAGTGCAGCATTAATGTTTCAACTCAATGATCTTAAAGGTCTTTTCCAACTTAAACAATTCTATGATTCTATGAAAGCTGCCTACCTAATCCAGACTCTTCTTGTAATGTCCCTGGAGAGCCTATTCAGGATTAATTTGCTCGCTCTAGAGGAAAGCTTCCACCTCTTATGGGTCCTGTAGGCATTGAAGAGACACATCTGCCAGCATGAACAAAGTGTGCCAGTGGAGGTTTAGACTGGATATTGAGAAACATTTCTTTCTGAAAGGGTTTTCTGGTTGCCTAAAAAGATCTCTCAAACGGTAAGAGGCTCTTACACATTCTGTCTGATGAATTATCAACATCTACTGCCATCTCTACCTTCCAAATATTTGGGTATTATTCTACAGTTATTACAGAAATTTAGAAATTGTGATTTTGGGCCAGGCTTGTGATAAGCAATCCTGAATCTAAGGCCATCCTTCCTTTTCAAGGAGCAGGCACCATGTATTCAATAGCTACATTTATACTTCTTTTCTGAAAGCCACTTTCTGACCTCATCCACAGCCCTACCACCCCTGTTCTCCTAGTGAGGTTTGTTGTCTCACAACTTCTCTCTTTCATCAGTTACTTGTTAGAATCTCTGCATATCTCAGCTCAGCCCCTTTAAGACCAGCTATAAAACACAGGGTTCTTTTAAGCTCCATAGCAGAGGCTCCTGCCTAAAGCCAGGTCTGGAATTAAACATTATTAATAGATACCCTTTAAAGCTCACTATCCTTCCCCAAGCACTCACAGATTTAGTGGAAAACTGAAGAGACTGTAGCTCCCATTTGCATTTCTGAGCTGACAGCAGTGTGACCTACAGCAGGTCACAAGGCCCCTGCCCTCGTATGGGGTGCCTGTGCCTGGCATGGGAGCTCAGAAAGCAATCATATCTCCACAACATGCAAAGAAGACAGCCAACTGGAGCTCTTATATATATCTTCTCCTGGAGTAGATTTATAAAATGAGCTTATACGATACACTTATAAAAAAAGTCCATTTTTTTCAGGTCCTAATTTCTAAAGAGCACCTTCCCAATGGGATTTTTAATGAGTGATAACTCAAAGTAGAAATGCCATTATTTTATTTTATTTCACCTGAGTTTATGGAGTGTACAGTTTGCATACGACTGTTCCACTATGAACTGTGCTGTTCTCATTGGGTTTATTAAGGCACATGGGCACAAACCAGCAGAAAGCCAGTGATGACCCATCCAAACTTACTGAGAAGTTTGAAAGCTGACCTTCATGTCTACCATCCGTGTGCAGGTTTCTCAACTCTGCACTATTTAACTCTTAATGGCTAGCTCTCTCCTTCAGTTGATCTCAGTCCAGGGAAATACATAAGAATCAAAGCATACACACAATTTTTCTTCCAGTGGAGTATACGGACCGGGGCAAACCTTACCCCACATCATGCCACTGTGCAGAACTTAATGTTGCAATTTGTAGTTGGCTGGGATTCGCAACCACTTGTCTAACACAGCCTTTGGTTAATGACAAAGTTAATGATGACAGAATCTGACATTTTGTGGATAATATAGTCTCACTAAGCACTGGAAAAAACAAAATTCTTCAACTGACCCACAGAAATGAGGAATTTTACAGACTTGAAGCTTCATGAGATCTGAGAAAGGATACTCCAAAGGAATAAAATGAAATATTTAGTAGGATAATAGATTGCTATCTGAAAGTATGTAGTAGACACTAACTGGGAAAATCTGCTAATTTCAGGTTAGGACCTGTATTTCTGAACTGTCACCATTGTAGAAGCTCCTGGAAGAAATAAAGGTAGGGCAGGAATGGTAAAAAGTCTAAATGCCAACTATCAAGGATGTTTTCACACAGAACACAGACTGTAGTGATATTTTTTGCCAAATGTCAAACAAAAGATTAAATCAAACAACCCAGGAGAGAAGACAGACTACTACAAAAAGGTCTGCAATAATTCACTGATTCTAGTTCTGCAGTAATACCCATTACAAGCTCTATTCATGTTTGTGCCCTTTGTTTTCGATGCTATCCATGGATATCATAGTCAGGATTAAGTGGTTTAATTATTTATTGAAAACAAAATACTACATTAAATGTGCTAGTGTTGTCACGTGTTAGGTTTTACACTCACATAGTGCAATCTTTTCTACAATAAATTGTTTTTATACTTAACCTGTTTGAAAGTGATAATGAATCCATATGACATCTGGCATTACCAATGAAACAACATACTGAAATAAATACCAAATGCTCGCATAAAATTCAGAGCTGAATTGTATCCTAGAATGTTTGAATACTTCAGACAAGCAATTGAGGAAGTCAGGCTATGTTTTGTTATCCTGCGAGGAGGAAAATAAGTAACATTCAAGTTATTCTAAAGGCTTTATTCACTTGGGCTTAATTTCAAGGCTAAAAGCTTGGCCAATTTATTAGACCTGAAGTCTAAGAAAATATTTTAAAGATACTTTATAGCTCTATTCAGACTAAGAGCATTTTTGATAAAACAAGTATTTCTGCCCAGATCATACTGCATACACTAGCTTTTCACAGAGTTTATCCCAGCAATCAGTGCCTCAAACAAGCAGAAAATTTTACTGAGAGCATTTCAAATGATGCCACATACCAACCAGCAGCTGCTGTACTAGTAATACCATAAAATAAATACCAACATCTTTTATAGTTATCTTCTTTCATGGATTTGAATGTGTTCTGCAATGAAAGACAAGCACTGGCTGCCAAATTTGCCCCCTGCTCATGTGCATATACACTTCAGTGGTGGCTTATCTTGTCATTGCAGAAGACAGAGCAAACAGCAGGTGGAGGGAGCCAGCGCCGCAAGCAATCAGGCTCTCAAATTCTGCTTAGCAATTTCAGGCACTGATATGAACTGAATGCTTGAGCCATCCTCACCCAGCTTGACTATTGGAGTGCTGACTGGGAAAGGCATGTGAACTGTAAATCTTGCTTGGTTTTCTCAGCTACCTAAGGAAACTACATGTCTTTCCCTATTAGCTTGGCCTCTCACATATCTCTGCAGCACCACGGCTACTGCAGCGCTGATATGACAGCTTTGATTCTAGCAATAAAGAACACTAAGGTTGCCTCTCGAGTTCTGCTTACACATAAACCTGGTTGGACACGCATCAGGAATTTCAAAGTTAATTGGTCAGTGATGGAGGTGGAAAAAGTAGTAAGCATTAACAACTTAGTTTGTCTATCAGAACTTCTTTTGAGATAGTTTTAGGCAACCATGATATTCTTATCAAATCTTAATCTTCATCCCATTATAATATTAATTCTCTTAATAAATCAGTGTGTCTTTTTTAAACACACCAGTTTATTATTCTTTCGTTCACCTGAAAAATCTTTCTCCTGCTTCCTTGCAAAGTTATTCTCATGACCTTCTTGTACATCAGGTGGCCATCACATACAGGCTGCTCCTATTCAACCATAACATCTCCTGTGCAGTGTGCTGCTGGGTTTGTTTCCTTAGACTTACCAGGACTAGCATCTGTTGTATCCTGCCCCTTTAGTGGAGAAGGCCCTTAACTATTCCTTTCATCTTTCACTGCAGGCAGCTCTCCCTTTTCCATTCCTCTTCCCATCCTTGTGGTTTATCTTTCCTGAAGGTGACATCATTCTCCAGAGATCTATCCAGACCGTGGTAATGAAGACCAGTCTTAGGAAGTTAGGTCAGATAGCTGTAACTTTCAGGATTAGCATCACAGATGCCATCATGTGAGTTCGTGCATAGGTAAATGGCAGCTGATGATCTGCAAATCAGTATTCATTTTCCTGATACTAATATTGTCTTCTTGTTCCCTAGTGTCCCAAGAATGCTGGTCTACATATAGCCCTCCTCTGAACCCCCATGCCCTTGAGCAACTTGATCACCAGGGAAGTGGATAAGCAGCACATCCCCAGCAACTTCCTTGGGTTTCTGGAGAGCGAGGGCTGGTGACCACCTATGAAGGCTCAGACTCATTCTGAAACTGCCTGAATTCAGAGGGTTGGCCACAGGATATGATCAGCAGCTTGACACACTCAGGGCAGAGCTTGCCAGAAGGTTATGTGGTCAGTCCCTTTGTGGAAGAAATGATGCTTAGAATGACCTCACAAATGCGATGCATAAAATCAATTAATGAATAGAATACATTCAGCTCAGGGACCTGGCAGCCTTTTTCTATACCTGCCTTTCCAAACAATGGGGTATGAAGACGTGGCTACTGTCAAACCCAGTTAGCAGAACAGTCCACTCTCTGAATGCCTGCAACAACTCTTCCTGCTCCTCTAACCACTTTCACAGGTTTTTAAAAGTCCTTTCTTACTTCCCCCAGGTCCTTCTTTCAGTGTACTTACATTCCCATAATACTTTCATTAAACCTGCTATTGTCCCAGTTCAATGTCTCCTAACAGCTAATCTAATTCCAGTTGCTCTGAGTAAATAATTTTTCTACTGTGTCTGCCTCTTGGCTCATTCCCTACCTGGCTAACAAGAAAGTTAAGAGCTGAATAAATGGAAGCCCTGTGGCTTTTATATTGATGGATGAACCCTTGTTCTTGTTCCTAAATGAATCTCACTTTCAGTTTGTGTGTGTGTCTGAAGTGGGCCTGTAAACTATGAGGAATGACTCCTGAGGTGTCTAGGCTGTGGATTATGAATTTACTGGGTAAGAATCAACTGAAACATGAACTGAGATAGTAAAGTGGTCTCAATGTGTATACAGCACATATACAAAAGAAGTAGCTTAACCATCTGTGTCATAAGCATTTTTCTGTTACAAGTGCCTTTATATACACAATTTAGTTGTTTGGGGGCAGGATAGCTGAGGGTGAGGAGTAAGATAAAGGAAAATGAATCTATAAGACTTAGGGCTTGGTTCCAGGTACACTTTTTTTCTGTCAATGAAGCTATTTTAAGAGGTTACCTATTGTTATTATCCCAACCTTCTTGCTTCCGCCTCTGCATTGCAATCCATAACTACTGCAATAGTACTGATCCATAACCTGTTTTGGTGTAAATTCATAAACTGCACTGTGAAAATGGTCAGGGTAAACAAAAACCATCTTAAGCCACTCGTTGCCTTCTTCCACCCTTAGACATGTAGATCTGGCCTTGCCATTTACCTTAGGAGAGACAAACTTCGACAAGATTTCCAGTTCCACCAGCTTAGTTCTATTACTTGGTGCTTGATTGAAAAGACAGAATTTAGGGGTGATGACCAGATTCTGCTGTGCCTCTGCCTCTGTACTTTAGAAGTACTTTCACCAGTACCATCTTCACTCAGAGGAATGGAAAAAAGAACTTTTCCTTCTGAACATCCTAAATTTACGGGCTTAGTAATAGAAGTTCAGTGTTGCACATATGATTCAGATGAAGCTGGCAAAATCAAAATGAAAACCACTGTGTTAGTAATTCACATCCAGTCACCGGTTGTTGTGCCAGCAGCAGAAATGAAAAGTACAAAGGGCAGAGGTTTGTTAAATTGAGTAACCCTTCAACTATATGAACCATGTATCCAGTTTGGCTAACCACAGAGAGATGAGGGCCTATTCTGAGAAAAGGCAGGAAGGATGTTCGGCATGTATTCAGTAAATAAATATTTTCCTATTATATATAAACAGAGAGATTTGCTTATCCTTTCATATATGAAAAGAATTCCTACTGATATCATGTATGTTTATATCAACCACAGACTAACTTTGTGCATTGCCTATATCTAATCTTCCTTGTCTTTAATGACACCACACTATTAATCAAATCTGAAAGTATCCTTAATTTCTAATTATTTTTTGTAGTCCTTCACTTAATGTGCTTGCTATTATTTGTGAAAACAAAACTTAACTAAAGAACTGCCCTTTCTTCCTTGCTTTCCTTCCTCCAGATGAAAAATCAAACACTGAATTACACGGATGAAGGATTTAGCTAACAATTTCAACGTCATGAAAACAAGTCATCACTGTTACCACGGCAGCCGTATGCTATCCAAAATACCAAGGGTGGAACAAAGAATCAGCACTTTCCTTCTTAGAAAGGACACCTCTATTGTCAGATTTTGATTCCCTCAAACAATGGACAGCCCCATGGCTTCAAAAGGATGACATGAAAATCAGAATATTTGTCAAAAGAAGGACAACAGCTTCTGACTCTATGGACTGTAAGTACAGCACTATGAAGCATTTTGATCTCTTGCTGTCCTTCAGGTACTCGTGCTGGAAGCAGACCTCTTCAGTCTGGGGGTCAAATCAGTATATTTCCTCAATTCTATACTAATACAAAGAGTTTTGAGGAAAAATAAATATTGAAACAAAACAAATTATGTGAAATATGCTAATGTTGTAACTGGAAAAAAAAAATCTACTGATTTGAATCAGCCTTAAATTCTCTTATTATATATTTAGTCAATCATTTAGCTTACCCTAAATTCACTCTCCTCATTCTATTGCCCAGACCTATGCACTATTATCCTAGTTTGGAGGGAGCTGTGCACTATTAACATAGTTCTTTGATGCTTGATTATCTGAGACTGTTTGAGATGCATTATCACTTTTTTTTTCCAGCGTGGCTCTTTGCAAGAGCCTTTATTGACCCTCCTTTGATGTAATTGTCTCCATTTCAGCGGTGAGGAATGCAAAACTGAACAAGGGCAGAAACTCAGGCAACATTTTAACATTTTCTTTGGGCACTTTTACAGATTTCACTACTTTAAGGGACATGTCTTATGCTTCAGATGCCCATTGGTACCCCCAGTATATATAGGAGAAGAATCAGATGCCTGGAACATCCCATCTTTTGTCTTACTAGGACACTATTCTCTTTTAATTTTGTAGTCACATTACCACCCTCCTTCCCACCTGGACCCCAGGTTCCTGTCACAATATAGTAAAGGAAGAGCTCTCTGGTCCTGCTTGCCCTCCTTCTGTCTCTTACTCAGAAATGCTGATGCCAGCCCCCTCCTCTTCCTTCACATGCAGCCATGGTTTTCCAGACATGCTGGCAGCAGAGGAGCCAGCCCCCAGTCTTACAGGGGAATATGTGACTGCACCCTTAGCTAACTGGTCATGCCCATGGCTCCTGTTCCTTTTTTGTATATGTATCAAAGGTGGCACCACAGACTCAGTGGAAAAAAAAAATCCCGCAAACCTGGTTCGTGTAGGAAGAAGCCAAGAATGTCAGGATGAGTAGTCTTGGGTGGGGAGAACCTCTTTCAGGTTAGCACTTCCCACACCCAAGACCTAGTGCTTGCATACTCCAGGTCAGTTCTAGAGATGGCTGGAGGCAGCATCCACTCCAATTCACTGCCCATGTTTCAGTAGCCACAGACAATAGTGGTGAATTGTAGAGTCTGAACAATATCTTGTTTTTAAGGCTGTGGTCTGTATCATGTTATGCAGGATAATTTGCAAGCATTGAAATAATACAGTCCTTATACTGAAGGCCTTATGAAAAAAGAAAACAGAAAAAAAGCAATAGAGCAAAATAAGAGAAAGAATGTCAGATTCCTTGCAAAATTCAGGTTAACTCAGACATTTCTGGCTTTACAAAATGTTTAAATGGGATAGCTTTAGAAGGGAGTAAGTTTTAAAAATGTAAGGGAAAGGAGAGCCAGGAAAGGTAGGAACTGTGGATAAGCAGGTACAGAACCTGGACTGACCAGTCAGTTATCAGAGAAGACAGGCACTGTCAGATGAGTTCTCCAGAAAGGGATATTTTCTGCAGCTTCTTGGTCACCAGTAGGTTCCAACTGCATATTTTCCCCATGAAAAATCTACCTGTTTGTGCAGCACTGAGGAAATGCCACACAGGTCTTGGTTTCTCTCTAGTGCAAATGCCCCCACAAGTCCCTGCTTTAGTACAGCAGTTTACATTCTGCAGGTGTTGAGGCAGCATCAGTCTCCAAATCAAATAAGAAATAAATATGTGGATACAGAAGATCACTACAGTAAGTGCAGTGCCCTGTGCTCTGTGTCATATCTGCATCACACCAAGGAATGCAGACGTAGTGTAAATTACTATAATTCTGATTCTGTGATAGTTATCACTTGCTAAGCAGAAAGATTCGTAACTAACATTTGCAAAAATCCTCAGGCTAAAGGCACAATAAAATCTTATATTTATATTGATTAACTGTGTTGTACATCTTTACCACTAGTTATTTCATTTACAGCTTGATACAAGATGTCAGTTCCTAAGAAGAGACTCAATGTGGGTGTAAAACACTGGACTTGGGCAAGAATTTTTCAAAGCTACCCAGAATAGAGGGGATTTGTGCACTGATGACAAGGACTTTTTTCTTCTAAATCTTTAAATTTTTTTTTAAAATTGACATAAACCAACCAAACAAATACATGCACTGCCAGTGCAAAACAAGTAACAAAGAGACACCACATTTTGCTTCTCTATCACATTTATAACCAAAACACATCACTTCCTGTTTTCTGCCTGATACTTCTTTTGTTTCCTTCAATCTTAATACTAGCATGCTTCCCAAGGCATGCTTTCATTCAAAAAAGAAATATTGCTAGTTTTATTCACTTCTGAATGAGATCTGTATTAGATTAATCTTCTTTGGACTGCTGACCTTGGTGATTCTCTTGTACATTAAAAAGAAGAAAAAAGAATCGATGTAGGACTGGCATACATAGCTATCTGCTTAACCTAAACCTTGCTCTCCAGTTGTGGTGTAGGGAATGGAATATGAATGAATTATTCAGAACATACAATCAGACTG
The DNA here is from genome assembly GCA_027560015.1 of Chloroceryle amazona. Taxonomy (NCBI): domain Eukaryota; kingdom Metazoa; phylum Chordata; class Aves; order Coraciiformes; family Cerylidae; genus Chloroceryle; species Chloroceryle amazona. The sequence goes on from JANHFX010003988.1 coordinate 45,578, forward strand.
GGATTCATGCCACGAAGTATCATTTAGGTCAAGAGTCCAGCAGAACTGAAAAAAATTCTTCGATGTGTGTGGAGAATAAGAACATCCAAAATAAGCATTTCTGAAAGCCCACAAGAGTTTGTGGAGGCTGTTGGGCTTCAGGACAGATATCTAACATCTAACTAACGTGGGTTAAGAAGAACATTTCTGTGGCCACTAGATTCTCTAACATTTTCTGAAGCAGCTCAAGGAGGTCTGTGTCAGAGACAGCACACTGACCTACTGGCTATTGGCATGAGAGTACATGCCACTCTCAGATTTCTTGCTGCAAAGGGGAGATCTGTTTTCAAATGTCCCAAAATCCAAAGTAAACATTTCTCATGGTATTGAACCTAGGAAAAGTATTTCTAAAGGGCTACTTGGTGAATGTTAGTATTTCTCTTTGCAAATTGACTGTTATCTTTTTTTTTTTTTCCTCTGCTATACCACACGAAAAAGAAATCCTAAAATACATGAGATGTTTCCCATGTAAACAAATTCATTCCTGCCAGAGGAATGTCATATGATGACAGGGTGCATGAAATGGTTGCAGTGATCTTATGGTAAGTGAGATCATGAGACACTCTCTGCACCAGGGTTGGATGTAGTCTACTCAAATGTTTTTGGGATCCCTGTGATGAAATATTGATGGAAAACAATTCCAAATGTATTGGGCAAACAGTGGTGACCTTCTCTACCACCTGACATCATTGAGCTAAAAGCTTTGGTATAAGAACACAAGCTCTTTGTTGTTACTAACCCTATTTTACCTGTTAATTAAACTGGCTTTAAATGTTTAAGAATGGCATAATTTGGGCAGCAGCTGATTATTCTGCAGTTCTGACAAATTCTCTTGGGATGCCAATGAATTTTGTCCTGCTGTTAGAAATCTTTGCCTCTTCAGGGGCCATTTTTTCCAGCTCTTCACTGGGAGAGGTGACACAGGAAATGTCAATGCTGAACCACAGCAGCTGATTTTTAACACTCTTTTGCAGAGGCAGACGGTGTTCCTTCAGAGTTAAGAAAATCTTCTACTTGGGCCGCTTTGGTTTGCTAAGAAAGGAAACAGGCTAGAGTTTAAACTTCAGTATCTTTGTTTCATTTCTCAAAAATTGTAATGTAACCATGATATATGTAATGATAGCTATTCTACAGGGAAAACAGAACAAAATAAAAATGAGAAAACCAAACAAAAATCAGTCCTGTGCAGCACTTTTGAAATACTAACTGTGCTAACAAAGGCAAAACAAAAAACTCTATGGATCCTGTACGAAAGAAATTGAGCCAATGTGAACATCCTGTGAACTCTGAAAGAGCTGTTCATTTACATCTGGATGCTCTGGTTTAATTGAAATAACACATGCTGGGGTCCCATGAGTAAATGATAATTTCCCATCTCCCCGAGTTTTTTAAAGAAAAAAAAAAGAAATTTTGCACAACAAGCATGCTGTAATTTTATGTCAAAGGACAGATCAAATTCTGTTCTTAACACATGGATGAAGCTTCCCTTCCTTCAAAGTAACAGACCAGAATCATCCCCCCCACCCCTTCTTCTTTTTCCCTTGGAAATAATGGGCTTGGGGTGTTTTGTTTTGTTGTTTGTCTGGGGGTTTTTTTTCAGCTTTGGAAAGAAAAATGATCTTGTCAGTTTTTGGAAAGAACCATTCAAAAGGTGTTAAAAACCCGAGAAATACGAAGTTAGGCAATAGATGCAGAACTGTGACATTTACATGGGTAATACTAAGTTAAATCTTAGTGGTTTAAACAGCACTCACCAGTTCCACTTATCTTGCTGGAATTTAACCCTTTGTTTCATATGTGGGACCGAGGGAAATCTGAAAAACCCACCTCCATAGATATCAATCTGTTCAAGCTATTATCAGTAGCACATAAGATCTCTTCTTATTAATGAACTTCAGTGACAACAGCAGGCACTTTTGATTGCTCTGCCTATGCCTTCTACTTCTCCATCATCTGACCATATTAACAAGCTAGTGAATCATTAGAACAGTAGAAGTTCTGTTCATCGTATACTTCCAAGTATATGGGAAGGGAGAGAGGGAAGGAGGGAAGGAAGGAGGGAGGGGTAAGCACACCATGTAACAAGGATGTGACTTTTGCTATCCCTCTGAAATCTGACCCTAGTTGATTCAATTTCATACTTTTGGAGGCATGGGGAAGGAATTTCACACGTGTTCAATAGACTAAGATTTTCTATAGTTTAATTCCCCAAAGATGTTATCCCTAAATAACTGAACATGATGTTCTCATGACTTGTGCTCTGAGTGCTCTGAGGTCACCAAACACTTCTTTGCGCCTCGCAGTGATATCTCTGGTTTAGGGAGTTAAAAGTAGAGAGGAAAAGAACTTGAAGAAATGGAAGGGAGAAAATTGGGATGGGAGTAAGTCATGGAGTACTATTGAGTGGGGTGGAAATAAGAGATGAGACAGGATATGAAAGCAGGCTACAGAGGGGAAGGATAAGGATTATCAGTGTAATCATAACTGATGAAGTAAAGACAGGCTTGGACAAGGAGATTGAGAGATTTGAGATAAGACTAAATGCCATCTTAAATTCTAATATTTCATAGCCTCATATCACAACTTTATTTTTAATATATCTTTGTTATATATAATTGCTTGTAGAGATGAGACAATAGGACATAATAGCTCTGTTTCACTCTCCCTCATCCTAAACCTCAATTTAATTATCTGTCGAAGCAAACTTTGATAAGAAAATATGAACAGACTAGTTAACTTCTAAGATAAATTTCTCTCTCTCAGGAACTACAAGAAAAGTTACATTGTAAACAAATGTCCAAACACACAGAATTATTGTAAATTATTTTAATCATTGTAAATGAGAAAGTACTGCGAATAATATAAATTACTTTTAAACCTGAGCACTTCAGGTTTAAAGAATGGAAACAGTTCAATGCCTTGTAAGTCTAGGGCAGTGCAATTCAAATGGATTCAGGTTCAGACAATTACCTCACCAAGAAATATCTCGCACATCAGTAAAAAGGAACTGCATGCCCCTGATTTAAAATCCCTATGGCTGTTTGGTCCTCAGTTACTCATCCCAGAGAAGTCTGTGCCAAAACTGGTTCAAGTGTTCAAATCAGCACCAGCTCTGAGGACAAAGGTCCTCGGTCCTGATGAGAGAGCCAAGTACAAATACAAAAAGGAGTGTAAAACCACTGGGAAAAACCAAACCCCCAAACTCCCCAGACTCCTAGAATTTAAAAGGAATGAACTGAAGTTAGCGGGAAATGCAGAGAATTGAGGTAGATGACCTACCTGAAGACTGCCAAAAACCAATCTCCTTCTGCTACTCTTTTTTTAATATCTAAGCCAATATGTAATATATATATAAAACCTCCATGTTTGTGTTTTTTAGAAACCATTGCTAGCAGTGTCTAATAAATTCTGTAGTGAAGTAGCAGTGAAGTCCATAAAATTTGGGCTAACACAAAAAACATGATCTAAACAGTGGAAAGGTATATGCATTTACAGTTTTCACTACGGATAAACCCATGGTTTATAACCTCAATCCCTTAAGAAAATTTGCATTGAAAGCTCTTGCTGTCAATTTAGTGTGGTTTTATTTTATCATCAGACCCGTGTCCATGTGTAGTGAGTATCTCCACTTGGAAATTGTTCATCTAAAAAACAATGTGTTCATGTCATTGACACAGACAGCATTGCCAAGGCTGTTAAACTCATAAAAAAAATGAAAGTACTTTAGTGCATGTCTCACAGTCAGAGAATCACTGTACAACTGGTAACAGTGGGATGTTTTTCCAGTGCAGGATGCAGACCAGAACAGCACCCATATGGATGTGGTTATGTGGATCTGGCTTGTTATGGCTCTTTGCTAAGCTTCCTGGACTAACCGAAACCCTGTCTTTTGACAACATAAAATGTCTGAGGAAGTACTTAAATGATAGGAATGGTTCTTGTTGCATGTACCACCTCCAAGTTAGTTTAAAGGGGTCTGATCTTTCTATGTTCAGTACAGAGAGACATTCCACATTCCTACACTTTCTGGGCAAAAGCCTTAAATCCTGCAAGTAAGCACAGTTTCAATTAATTTACGGATGCTATGATGATTTATACCAACTGGTATAGGGTCCAAGACCAGTCAGAGAATAGAGAAAAACAGATTTAAGATGCAGGAAACAGGTTTCAAGGAGTGTCTGGAGACACTGCATGTAATTCAGAAGAGAATCATTCCAGAAGAGGAGGCTTTAAGGCTATCAAGTTGTCTGGCACTTTTCATAAGCATTAAATTATCTTAAACAATCAGTAAAAGCTTTTTTTTTTTCTGAGGTGACACAACCTTGACTGATCTAAGTCCAGAAATGTATCATAAGAAAGAAAGCGGAAAAAAAAGAATCGAGAATCTCTAAACCTTTAAACCTCCTAATACTTTTTGTTTTGAGGCTGTGGACATGGCTTTAGTGATACAATTAATTACATGCAGGAACAGAGATTTCTTTCCAGCAGGATGACTGAAAGCTTCACTCTGAGAGGTCACCAAATCCTGTCTCACTTTGTACATATGCTTTTACTGGCTGCCCTGCTCTCCGTGCCACCTCCAGCACCAGGAAGCAGATGGGACTTCCTTTCCATCCGGCCGCCAAGCAGGAAATGTTTGACTCTTTGACATCCATGAGCAGACAGCCAAGAGCTGCAGTGGAAAAGCATGACAGGAACTGACAGGGTCTCAGACACCACAGTGACTTCCGACTGGCGGGCCATCAAGATTGCACATGCACTCTCCCACCCTACCCAAACTTCAGCATTCCTGAAAAATTAGAAATGTTGACCTGAAGTACAAATGCTGGAAATGGGACTAATTAGTGTAGAAATCTACCTTGAGAAAAATCACCAGTTCATATCATCCCAGCACCTGCTATGCCAAGACTATACTTGCTCTAGACTACGTACTTCCCATCCCTTTTGTTCTACAGTATTTTTTGATGTAAATCCATACTGTATTTTCATTGTATAGCCATCCCTAGTTACAACTGAAATTTGATTTGGCTTTCTTGTTACACCAATCCTAGGGAAAGGTTTCTCCTCAAGGTACAAAATAAACTGGGCCTCACCAATGTATAATTCTGTAATGCATTCAAATTCAGTTTGACCTACTGTGGGTACTGCAATATGGGATATTTCTGGATCTAATATGAAATTGCATTACCTTGAGTTTCCACCTTTCTTGCAATTCATTCTAAGGAGATCCATAATTAAAAATACAACTCCCCCATAATGTTAATACTAATATCAACTAAACATTGTCACAGAGTAGTTCACAGAATAGCTGAGATTGGAAGGTATCTCTAGGAATCAGGTAGTACAGTGACCCTACTCAAAGCAAGGACAACTAGAACAGGTTGTTCAGAGGCATGTCCAGCTGGGTTTTGAGCTGCCACTCTTGACAACCTCTTTCACTGTTTAATCACCTTCACTGTAAAAATGATTTTTCTTATGTTTAATTGGGATTTCTTGTGTTTCAATTTGTGCCTATTGCCATTTGTGTGTTCACTGGATACAAATGAAATATCAATAATAAATATAAATAATGCTAATACAAATATATGAAATATTAAGGTCAAAAGGGATAAAGAAACCCTAAATGGGAGATTTTATGGCTATTGAGATTTATAACACTCTTAGATTAAGGACAGGAGAGATTTTCAGACCATTTCATGTGATCCTATAAATCACAGGCTGAGAATTCTCATCCGGGGATTCCTTTACTGAGACTGTGAATTTTATGTCATTGAAAAGGCATGTGATCTTGATGGCATAGAAAGCAAAAATAGTTACATATTTAATTAATTAAGAATCAGAAAACTCTAAATTTCACACTCTAAATTTTCTCCTTTTTGCTCTATATGAATGGAAACAGGTTCATCTGGTTTAGGTACTCATTCTATTTATTCATGCACTTATTTGCTAGTATATATTCTCAGTTTTGGTTTTTAAATACCTGGACCCTGCCTTGCATATTACAAATGAGGCAACGGTCCTGCACGAGCATCCAGCTCAAACAGTTCTGCAGCTGGAAACCTGAGAACTGTACAGAGTTTCTGCTGAAATTCTGTTTTACAGCTTCTGAACCTCCTAACTTCTTTGACATTCACATCGCCTCCCTTCTTTAAACTTCTTTGTGATGGGTTCTGCTCTAGTTTCAGCCTCCATGAGTGTTGCTGAGGTCATACATATTCTGTTCTGTCTATGTGTATCTGGTCTCTTAGATTTGTGTAGACCAAGAAAAAAGTGAACTGTTCTTGAACCATGGAAAGAGCTGCTCTTGGTGTGCGTGATGGGTGCAGCTTGCTCTATATAACCAAGGGATGTACCGATAACAAAGGTCTTCGCTTTATAACTCCCGTGGAGTTGCCAAAGTCCATTCTCCCCCTGCAGCTGTCCATTATCCCCCAGTTATGGGTAGCTATATTTTGGTGTATAATGAAGCAGTCCTACCAAATGAAGCATTTCATTTTTTTCTACAGTCAGGACAAGAAGCTGTTTTTCAGCATCATCAGGAGCATTGTTAGCCAAAGCCTAGCATGTGATTTAAACCAACTGGAGCTCACCATGTATCTTCTAGGAAGGATATGATTATTTCGTGCCTGTGCATGATTTCTTCTGTTTTTCCAGACCATTGATTTACACTTCTGCATTTTGTGACTTGGTGACAACATTGATTGTATGATAAATTTTTCTGTCTGCAAAGTGTTCTCAGAACATTAAAATCAGCTATGCTGTACCACGATCTTATCTCTCTGCATGTGCCTTTTAATTGCTCAAAAATAAATTTCCACAGACATAACTAGGAGCAGAGACTCATCAGTATAGCACAAGCCACAGCAGAATACAAAACTGGGCTTTAGAGCAGTTTATTTTCTTAATTTAAAAAAATGGCTTGAATCAACTTGCTGAACAGGTAAGAACTGGAGTCAAAGCACTGTGAATTAAAAAGCCTCTATTTAGCCATATCACAGCTATTTATGCCTTTCCATGTCGCTAAAATATTCCCAACATTGTTGACAGCCCTTAACATAAACAGAACAATAAGGAATTAGTGTCAATTAATTCCTTGGCACTTGGCAAAAATTAAATCATATCATGACTCCTGAAGAGACAAATAGTTATGTGTCTGACATTCAGTTCTAGCATTGTCTGAACCACTCAGAAGCTATTCCAGTTTTCAAAAAAACATTTACATGTATTTTTAAAATGACATTAATAAAGATTTGCTCTGAGGTACAGGTAAGCAGTAGCTACGAATGTTATGTGAAATATTGCTTATTTCCTTCTAAATCTCAGATAAATATCTGAAATATTTCAAGCTGTCCAGTACTAGAGAGGTAAATAATGAGAAATGAATTCACCTATTCATATTTAAGTTTCAATTTCTATTACATAAACATAGATATTTGCCAAAGACATGTCTGAAAAATATGTGAATTCAACTCTATCTTTTTGTCTGTCTCAAATGAGTGGGTAAAAGATGTTAACACTGTCCAGCAGTATAGCTGGACAGTGTTAACATCTATAGTAGACATATAGTATAGACAGTGCTATAGCAGTATAGCAGTTTAGAGCTGATATGATTTTGGTTTTCCCATGTTTGATTTGCATTAACTATGATGGCATTTTTGTAATGCAGACTCACACCGAGTTAATAACTAATTGATTTCATAGATCTGATTTCATACCATCACTAGCTCTCTTCCATTATTATTTAGAAGAAAACTTACTGAGAGCTGATGAAGAAAATCAACAGGCAGCGATACCAGTTTAAGTATGTGATGATTTGCAATGGTGGCAGGATCGGATTCTGGAAAGTGAAAAAGAAAGAAATTTTCTCAGTGCAGTTGTAGAAAAACAACAATTAGTTCAAAGATATTCCATCAAATGACAATAATAAGGATGATGTCTAAGATGTTTTTATTTAAATCTAATATGATACTGGAATATTAGAAGTACTTCAAATGTCTCTGCTGCAAGTACCTAAACTAAAAGGTATAGTGGTCACCTCTTAGAAGCTCAGCACTGAGCTGAGCTCCTAATTTCTACCATCATACGATTCAGTTACAGATGCAGAGAATTTCCCATAAAACACAAACTGGAATTTCACCAGTCACTTGCTGTCAACATTTTAATGTACGTGTGGTAGATATGCTTTAAAGACAGAGAACATTATGAAGCCTGCTTTTCAGTGAAAATGCTTCACAAAACTGCTGCATGTTAGTTCTGTCTCAAATACAAATATAAATGCAAGTGCGCAAATTCACAGCCTAATTAGTTGTTATCCTCATATTAACATAAGGTGAAAGTTTTAGTTTACAGATCATTTGATCATTGATGAGCTGAGGAAGATCGATGTTAAGTCTTTGGGCTAATTCTAAGTAGGGAGGGCTACACACGACTTCCAACGGCCTACAGTTTCTAGGCCTATGGCCTACTAGGCCTATGGCCCAGTCTTCCTAAGGAAGAATGAAAAATATAGAAGAAAATCGTTGAGCTATAGTTGTATTTTCTGCTCACTGTGATAGGATGGTGCTGCTTAGTGTAAGGTTAAGAAAATTACCAGTTTCCTGAAAGAACTGTGATCATCATTACTTATCATTTTCTTGTTTAGGTGAGAATCACTTCCATTGAGAAGACATTCTGCTGGTTGATTATGAACAATTTGTATTCCATTATATTCTAATGGAAGTACACATAACATGAGAGATTGCAAAACAGTCTTCAGGTCACTTAACTGTTTTTTATTATACAGTATAATGAATATTTAGTTTTACATGAGTTAGTCCAGAATGCTGAACATTTACAGTGGATGTTTATTTCTGCCTCTTCAGTGAAGACTTTTTATATGATGATTTTGTCATTTAAGTGACACTATGTCTAAAGATGTTCCAATTTACTCTATTATTCTAGGCTACCAACCACTCACAGCAAAATTAAACACTCTGAAATTGCATCTTGTTTATCTGCTATAGAAATACCAAGTAATCAATTATATATATACACCAATAAAAAGCCAAAGCCTCTTGAGTGGTTTAATTAGCTACTGTCTCCTCATTCATAGGTCAATATCTTTCCTAGCAGAAACATTTTTAAACCTGCTAAAAATGAACACACAACTTATACTTAAAAATTAATTGTTTGTATACGTGTATAAAAATAATAATTTTTTCACTGTTCTCTTCCTTGGCCTCTATCTACTGTTTCTCTGATGTAGTTACTCTCTACCCTGACTGTTTACAATGTTCATCAGGAAGCAAGCATCATGAAGAATTGATAATAGAGTCAATATTTTTGAAACAAATTGTTATTATTCTACATTAACGAACTTCATGTTAATTTAAAAGCAACCATTAAACATAATCTAGAAATTACACAATACTCGAGGCATAATGTGGGTATTATACAATACTTCGGTAGTGTGGTAGAGGGTGTTAGAGCAAAACATTGAGCTAAGCCATTGATTGTAGCTCTAGCTGAAGTACTACTGACAGATATAACTAAGACAGATTAAGTATATCCATTTAAAATTCATTCTGTCAATCATTTATAACTCTCTGATAATTTCAGTTCTTGAGCTGTGATTGTCCACACATTATTTCTCCTTGTAGGACAAACAGAAGTACTTGAAAGTTCGAGAATAAATCATTTATATTTTTCTCTTTTTTATAGGCAAGCAGCTAGTTACACATAAAGTAATGTTTTCAATTTTAAGTATACAAGCCCTTTGGCTGAAGATTGAAAAATTTAATTTGGCATACGGGTGTATCTTAGAATATGCAAGAGAACATATTTTCCATTTCACCCTTCTGTGAGTTTTTGAAAACTGATGTGAGACTCCATGACAAATATTACTCAGTAATCATAGCACTAACAAATTTGGTACATTGTTTTCAAAAATAAAAAAAAATAGATTGTCCATTAGATTGTCCATGTTCCAGTCTGTATATTTATGTGAAGGATAAATTAGTCATATGATTAAAAATATATTAATAATTTATACTTAAGTATGTAGGTTTCATCACAAGCTTCAGTTCAGACACAAGTTACTCCCTCTTTTTCACAAATCAAAATTCATTATGATAAGGTATTGTCTCATTGGAGAGCCCTTCTCTGAGTCTCTGCAAATGTTTTACATTTCATTTCAGTCAGTCTTTTGGTGCTACAGAAAGAGATCCCTGTGCTGTGCTCTTGAATACTTACTGATAAAAAAATATTAAGACATATAATACTGGACATGCTACATCATCTATATACATCTGTAATCATGTGTATCACAGTATCACACTGCTCGTCAGTCTAGGGAGCTACACAATGAGCAAGGCTTCCTTTCGTGGGTTCCTGACTGCAAACTCTAAAGCTCTGTAAGACAGACACAGGCAAAACCCTGTATGTGTGTAAGGATACAGGCAAACAAAAACCTGCCCAAATAGGAGGGCTGCAGAGGTACATCACATGACATAAGTGACGGTGAACAAACCAAATCAGTGCCAAACAGCTTTCTGGAAACCTTTGTACAAAATTTTGTAAATAGTCCATGATACCATACTAGTTGCTGTGGACACCTTAATGTCAACATTTTGTGTCTGGGATATTAACCATGACTTCATAAAGTTCCTTCAGGACATTTTAAAAAAGTGTTTAGTTGTGCACAAAAATAATAATAAAAAAGGATAAGATACTGAAAAGTTTCCAAGCTGCATCACAAAACATCTTCCCTTCTGCTTCTTGCCACACAAACACTGTATTTAAGGAAAAGTGAAACAGTAAGGCCGAAAAAAAGATTCTTTCTGGATTAGAAGTTTGGTCCAAATTATTAGTATATATCCGAATGTAAAAACATGTGTTGTCTGTTTGAGTGTGTACACTGAGAAGCAAAAACAGACTAGAGGGTCTCAGAGCTCCTGCCTTAGTGTCCAACTACTATTTATAGGGATTGGTGTTTTCTTTCTATGTTAGCATTTGGGCAGTGCGAAAAACATCCAAGCCAAACAACTGGAAGTAACAAAAGTGAGACATGCTTAATGTTTGTTTAATTCTCTGCACCCATATCCAAGTTGAATGCGCAAATGGAAAATCCTGAATGGGTTACTGTGAGCCTCTCCATTCTGCTTAAGGTCACTAAATTAAAAACATGTCTTACTTTACATCTTGGCATTCTTCGTTCTGAAATTAAAGCCTCAGCCTCAGATAGATTTCAAATCAGATAAAAGCCTAAGCTTCAATATTACTGATCTCATGCTCACCTACGAATTCTACCGCTAAAGCACATAATTTGTGTGCATTTTATCTCGCCAGCTGATAGGGTATAGAAGTCTGTAGTTACAGGATATAAAACATATTCAGCTATTCTTTCAGGGTTTAGACTTATGAAAACATCTTCAAAATTTTCATTATATAAAAGGTCATTTATACCTATTGATCAACATAGAAGTGCAAAGAAAATCACAACATTTTCACAGATAGCAACAGGTCCATTTCTTTCTAAAATCTCCCCTTTTTACATTAGGTGATGAACAGATAGCTTGATTTGAAGGTATAAAATAATGATTTTCATGTAAATGATTTTTAATAAGTAGGGTGGCATCTATAAGCTCATCCTTGACATTCTTTACTCTAAGTTTTTCTGAGCTTTGCCCAAATTATTATCCATTATCAGTGGTTACTAAAATAAAAGACCAATTTCTTTAATTGCTGCAGATTGCAGAGTTGCATATATAACTGCTGTGAATTACTCCCCATCTTGTCTTGCTTCCATGAACAATCCTAATGACATCTATGGGACTTCTGTTAACAGAGATACAAAACTATTTAACAGAAGCCTAATTTAACACAGTTTAACTGTTTTCTGTGATCCATAATAGGTAGGACTGTCAAAATGAAGCAGCCCATTCAGCAATCTTTATTTCAAAGTGATTTTGTGAGTAACAACAACTTTGCTATTTTGGAAGGTGTCCTTTTCATTCCAGCATTATTTTCTTAAGTAGTAAACAATAAACATACCTCAGTCTGTGAGACTTTCTGGTCTGGCATCCTGAATGCCTTGAAATAAACTCCTTGGGAAGTCAAGGTGACCTATCATAGTAGTATTTTTGAGTATCAGTCTTCATACTTCTGCAGGCCAAATTAAGATTACTGTGTAAAAACACAGCTGTCTTGATAAAGGAAGCCATGTAGTTTTGTCAGATCACATTTAGCAGCATGCTTGAGATCTCTCATCCTGTTGCTTCAACCCTATAACCCTAGGAAAGAAAAAAAAAAACCCAAATATAAAAGAATGGAACTCAACAGCAGTAAAATAAACAAACACCTTTTGCATAGCAAGGCTGTTAACAGAGCTGCCAAGCTACATAGATGTAAACCCTTCCATTCTTACGCTGGAAACAGAGGTAAAAATACTATCCTCACTCTTTGCAAAAGATGAAAAGCTTTTGAGCCTGGCGGTGGAATTTTGTGGTTCTTTGTTTCCTACAACTAGTTTAACCACTTCTTGTCTGTGAGAACATGAAAGTCTTTTGAAGACTGATTCTCCCAAAAAGAATTCTTCAATCGATAAATCACGGAAAGACCTGTTAAGGTCTCCACTCCACTGAAATTCCAGACAGATAAAATCCTTGTATCTGGCATTCATTTAATGATGCCATATGGGAATTGTCAGCATCCAAAGTGGTTTTTTGGTTTCACAATAACAATTTTTTATCTTTAAATACATGATGGCCAATAATGAAATACTAAAATTACTACTTAATAGGTGTTTTGTTATTTTAGATACCAACACTTCCCTTAATATTGTCCTTTCTTTATTCTATTTAAACCACTTGAAACATGTCTAATTCATGATCTACCACTATATAATCCAAACCTACAAGTTTAAAGGTAGTAACTGAAATGCTAGTTACATTCAGAAGTTGCAGTAACTTTCTGTTAACCCAGTAGCTATGTGTTTAGAATGTCCCGGTAACATCTATATGGATTTTGATAATGAACAGCAATTTACCTGCAGAATTTTCACCTGGAAACTGGAAAGCTATAATGTTTTAGAGTTATTGTGGTGTGAGGGGGACACAAATTCAGAAGATTATAAAGTTTTTTATAAAAGTATTTTATATTTAAATATGAATATATTTATGCTGATTTCATAGTCAACATTTAAACAGAAACATGGTTCAAAATCATCCTGGGTAAAGCTCTAAAAAGTAACTTGCATTCCATTTTCTGAAGCCACGTGAAGACTTCTATGACCTGTGTTCCAGGCAGGGGCAGCAATGTGACCTTTTGGCCCAGAAGGCCAATGGTATCCTGGGATGCCTAAAGAAGAGTGTGGCCAGCAGGTTCTTCTCCCCCTCTACTCTGCACTAGTGAGACCACATCTGGAGTATTGTGTCCAGTTCACGTCTCCTCTGCTCAAAAGAGACAGGGAAACATTAGAGAGAGGGTTATGAAGATGATGAAGGGACTGGAACGTCTCTCTTATGAGGAAAGGCTGAGACACCTGAGGCTGTTCAGTCTGGAGAAGACTGAGACAGCATCTTGTGAATGTTTACAAAGACCTGAAGGGTGGGTGTCAAGTAGAAGGGGCCAGTCTCTGCAGTGGTGCCCTGTGATAGAATGAGAGGTAATAGTCACAAATTGGAACACAGGAAGTTCCACCTCAACATGAGGAAAACTTCTTTCCTTGTGAGGGTGATGGTGCCTTGGAACAGGCTGCCCAGGGAGGTTGCGGAGTCTCCTTCTCTAGAGACTTTCAAAACCTGCCTGGATCTGTTCCTGTGTGGTCTGCCCTGGGTGATTCTACTCTGGCAGACAGGGTTGGACTTGATGATCTCCGGAGGTCCCTTCCAACCCCTACCATTCTATGATTCACAGTACTGTGTCAGAGATGTTACCAAAAGAGGGCATTCTAGTAGGACAACCTATCTATGAATAGCAACGGAAAATCAAATTTAAGAAGACCATAGGAGCGACATTAATCACAAGTAGAGGAACATGGAAGAATATGGAAAATTTGCAAAAAACTACCACAGTCAGTGTTTCCAGAAAAATAAAACAAAAAAGGGAAATGTAGCAATCTCTCAGGATTAAATCTGAGACAAATGATTAGTGCAATAGATATGCAGGAATATGTATATAATAGGACTAGTGAATGACTTAAATAAATGCAATAGGAGTTAATGAATATAATAGTAAAGCACATGAAAAAAGGCTTCCTGTCCAGAGTAGCAAGACTCCAAAATGCCTTCTCATCCAGCGAAGCAAGGGAAAGCCCAAACAGTGTAGACGAAAGTACTACAGAGATGTGGTTATCACCTGCCCACCACTGAAGAATACAGATATGTTAAAAGTAGTATTTTTCAATGTCAGAGACAAATACTGTCAAATACTAGAAAATCATTCTTCATCTCATTTCAGTAGGTAAAGATTTTAGAAATCTGCAGTGGAAGAATAACACTATTGGTGCTGTTATCTGTGGCTACTAATTTAGTGATATTAGTGTCAACTGGTGTGGCTGTGACAGTAAAGAGACACCCTAACAGGATTTTCAGAGATACCCTTCGCTTTCTGGTACAGGAACACAGAGATCTCATTTCTGTCGCTAAAAGGTAAGGAAATGAATCGCAACTGAAAAAAAAAGGGAAACTGTGGTATAATACTTGCAACCCCCTCACAGAAGGCAGCAAACAAAAGACAAAGGCATTCCAGCATATGGACAGAGCTACAGGTACTAATTAATGAAGAGCCTATCAGAATTTGTAAACTCACAGGGCCTTTCAGACATGTTTACATATGTTAAACACTTCAGCATTACGCTTAAGGATTTCCTTTTTACAAGGAAAAAGAGATCATTAGTAATTCTTGATCAGTGAGATTACTGAGAACCACACATCAGATCGAGGCACTATGATCTTATTACGAAAAGTACACAGATGCAGTTTAGACAAGTCACTGATGTGCACAGCTGCATTTTAAGATATGCAAGTCTTTAAGCAGGAAAATATGTCAAGTTAACGTGATCCTCAACTCGTTTGGAACATAGTTACAAGCTCATTTTAACAACAGAACTGTGAAGAATCTGAAAGCAGTTATATAGTGACAGAAATGGATAGCTGCATAGCCTCTGTTGAGATGGTTAGAAAATAGTGTCACACAAGCCTTGCAAGAATCCTGAAATTATGAAGATGAGATAAGTATATGCACTATCAAAACCAGAAAGACTCGAGACCCAGAGCACTGAGAACAAAATTATCTCCAAAGTAGAAGCCTGTAGCTAGAATATAAAGAAGTGATAAACTGCCTCAAAATGATACCTGAGATCTGAAGGCAGGTGAACTGTAATATATGTGCAGACATACACCTAACTACAAAGAGAGTGAACATTTGAGGCATTTTTTACAAATCTCTCAGCAAAGTAGGAATGGACTTCTCACCAAAGCTAAACAGAATTGCAATTTCACTGCAAAACACTTTTACACTTGTTGCTGCTGGCCAAGGTATAAAATACTGCTGCAGTGCATGTTATAGCAAAACAATTAAATATTTCAATAAACACAAACATTATCTGATTTCAGATGAGAGGATCTGAGAGAAGATAGACGATTTTCTAATTGCTATCTTGCCACATGGCAAATGACAACCATTCACAGATAAATTGGTTATTCGGGTGCATTTTTTGTCTGTCTTTAAGGCTTTTCAACAAAATGGAGTCAGAACTGATCCATTCCTGCAAAAGTAGTTTTAATCATAACTAATTAGCATCTATGATAGAGTATTAGAGTATTTTCAACTGGTTCTGTACAATGATTAGGTTGTGTATATATTCTGCCTTTTAAATTCATCTTCCTTTACTGACAGTGGTAATAACAAACTGCAAAGAAAACACACAAAGTCAAAGCCTATTCTGGCAAGCAAGGTAAGGACTGCCCAGACAATCTCTACTGCCAAGCTAGACACAATCAGATAATTTCCTGAACATAAACCAAACTCCTAGGGATAGGTATGGATTTTGAGTTAGTGTCCAGAAAGAGAAGCTTGCCTTTTCCTGCATAATTTGATGTCACTGACTGATTTGGGCCCTTACAGTAACCTACTAGGCCATCTGATGGAACAGTGCCCTTCATGACTTTATTGCAGCCACCCCAATGGGGACACATGTTGTGGCATGGCACTGGAGTGTGATGCTCGTGTCTTGGATATTTCAGATGTGGATAAGTGTGAAATAAGGTGGAGGACAGAGTTTCATTTAATATGGACTTGTCAATATTGAACTACTATGCCACTGAGCTATGACTGGTAATCTGCAGCATGTTTGGAGTGTGATATGGAACGTTAGCAAAGCCCATGGTTCCTGCTCGGAACAATCACAATTCAACAAGACTGAAACCACTGGCAACACCCTCGTAAACCTCCAGCTATTGTCTGACTCATAGAGGGCCATGTGAGGCAGTGGTAGGACTGCATCTCCAGTCAGATGGTGTCCTTGCATAAAACTTCACTGTCTTCCTCTCCAGGTGGGCAGAATAGTATTTCACATCTCCTGCTCTACCTTTAGCTCTTCCTGACACTCACGAATCATAATGGGTTACAACATACTGCTTCATAACACTAGCACAGGCAGGATTTTCCTTCAGATGCGGATAGAGCTAGAAGAAGCAGATTTCTTGATTCTCTCAAAAAGAAACGCCCAGAAAGAGGTTTGAAATTGATTTGGAAAGAGGCAATACACTATGTGCAAGTGTCTCTGCAAAGAGAAAAGTAGCATTGAGCAGTAGTGTTGTTTGAATTAATTTACCTGGTTTAGATTTAAAAAAAAAGATCTAGGGAAACAATCATGAAGAGCTGCACTAAAAAAGCCTACAAAAAAAGTGAAAAGGGTATTTCAGTGGCAAACATGCAAGGAAGGAGGCTTAACAGAAGATTAAATACAGAGAGACTACATGACTTATAGTTTAAAGAACTATCACTTTAACAGAATTGTCATCTGTAGGAAGTCATGAGAGGCTAAGAAGAGACTCAAGACATGGGAAATTTTGAAGACTATGATTTAAATAAGCTATCTAGTAGTAATCCTGGCCCTTAACTCCTCCACATACCCTCCAAGGTCAAGTATACCCTATGAGCCCCTCAAAACACAAAGACATGTTAGTAAATTGCATTTTAATTGAAATCCCTGCTTTAGAATGATGAGTAAAAAATGTAGAGTCAGAAAGCTTTGGGGGATTTGAAAAAAGAGGCGATAAGCCTGTAAAAGTGGAGAAAAGATGGTCTAAGTGTCCCATGCTACAGATAAACATGGTTTCTTCTTTCTTCCACTAGGACTTTGTGGTCCTCGTAACTAGGATGTGCATAGAACATGGATAAACACATCTCACAAGATCCAGAGTTGGTAAAACTGCAAGCTAAAGAAGACAAATAATTGGGTTTTTTTCCTTCAGACTCTTCTTACCTGAAAGAAGCAGCCTTTATAAAGTCAGTGTTGCATATGAAATGAAAGTGACAGGAATGACTGATTCTAGAGCAACAAAGCCACTCGTTGTTGTACCTAATTCACTCATTAGGTACAACTTTATGACAGGTGTTAGCTATACCTATTGCCTCAATAAATAAAAGTCCTCAGCCCTCCCAGCAATTTGCAGTAAAGAGAATGAACAACATTCGCTGAACCCTTTCCCATTGAATTGCTTAACTTTGAAATGTCCAGTGGAACTAATGAATGAGTCAGAAAAGTGGGAAAGGCTAAGGAAGATGCTGAAAAATATGTGACACAAAACCCTAGTGTTTTACAACTTCTATTACCGTAAAGTATCAGAACAGAGCGTCTAAAAAAGAAATTTATATTATAGAAATTTATATTATAGAAATTTATATTATAGAAAATGAGTAGCTTTTTAAAAACGAAAGCCATACATTTATAAGCTTTTATTCTTATTTTGTTTGCTCTAACAATTTCTTCAGTTCAAAGCTATGCATGTGGCACATTACGAAGATAATACTCCAAAGAGCCATAAAAAATAAGAATGTTCAAATACAGCAGCAGTTGTGGTAATTTCTTCATAGCTAGCAGTGAGTAACCTCATTCAAAAGTGTATATTATTAGACTTTATTGTATTTTCAAAGGTGTGACTTAGAATTAATATCCCCATGTCAGACATTGGCTGAGAAATAAAGGAAGACATGATTTTGGCCTGCTGTCTCAATAGTGGCAGCTAATTTATATAAGAATAAGAATGAAGATGCCTTGCGAGACACTTTGATACAGGACTTGAAAATGAATAAGTGATAAAAATATTATCAAACACTCCAAAGATTTCTAGACTGCATGGCAAACTATATACCAGAGTTTCATAAGTTCAAAATTATTCAGAACGTAACATGCCCTAAGGATATCATTTTAAGTTTAAAGAATTATCATTTCACTGGCCAACAGATTAAAATGTTTTAGTCATTTTGTTTGAATGAATAATGTTATGGGAGGTTGCTTTTCAAGCTATAAAGTAAAATATCAGACACATATCTCTAAAAATTCCTTAGAAAATGATCCAGGCTGGTCTAGTAGCTATTGGTTTGTTGGAAAAAAACAGATAGATAAATTAAGCCTGCAGCAAAACACTACCTATACCACCCGATGACTGTTAAACTCAATTACTGTATGCCAAGAACCTACTGATATTTTTATTTCTGCTGTAATGATATGCAATATTAAACAATTGCTGAAATTATCCTACAAATTAAAAGAAAGAATTCACAGATCAAAAATGCAAAAAATTGTTGAGGAGATCCCAGGATCCTATTTAAACATTTGAGACACTGAGATGTGGTCTGATCAGCCATATTGCCCTTGTCCACCTGTAAATGACAATCCTGCTCAGTCCCTTGTTAACCTACAAAACTCTTTAATCAACTTCCCTGAGCACACCATCCCAGGAGGACTTTGCTGAAAAGTCAGTAGCACAGAGTGACCTTAAAATAGGAGTGCATCAGCTGCTGACCAGATTAAAGCCCAGCACCTGTTAGGGTTTTTATGACCCACTGGCCACATATGGTTTTTTATTAACCCTGCCTTTTTTTTCTGCTGCCTCTCAGGGATGATATCATGCAATACTCAGCACTTTTCTCCAGCAGGGAAGGTGTTTGATGATCAATACGCTCGGATATAAAGCAAAAGAAGATTTACCAGATGAAATGCTTGGCTAATCTTCAGGATATCTTTCAGATGATAGGTATTTCCCCATCAAAAATAATATAAATGTCAATACCATAAACGGTGGAAGAAATAGCCACATGGAATATAAATGCAATCCAGCTTTTAAAAGGAAATACTCTGTAGCCTAAAAATTATTGCTCTAATGCAGCAGAAATCTAATTATGTAGACTGACTAATGACTATTAATGTTTAAAATTTCTTATAGAAGACCAGGCACTCTTAACCTAACCTTTTAAATTTATATTATTATTTAAATTAGTACTTAGTCAATCATCCTATCAGCCAGTAACCATTGCCTTACAGTTCAGTGTTTAAATATGAATTCTCAGTGCAAAGGAGTTTTGATCAAAGGTCCAGGCAACCCAGAGAGAGATGTCAGATGCTTTTTAGGCTACAAGGGGCAAGACAGTAAAATTTGTATGTTACATAAGGTTTGCTCAGCGATACAGCAATTGCAAAAGAATTAAAAGTGTATCTTTACCATGTGACAGAGCCCTGTCAATGCTGGTGCTAGCTTGATCTGAGTCATCTACACAACATAGAATCAGGTAGAGCCAAGGTCCTGAAACAATCTGGTAGCGGCAAATTGCATTCCAGAAATAATGCATTCATGAGAAAGTAGAGGCATCGCTGTGCTGTGCCCCACTGTGCTGTTTAGATACACTCCCAAATCTGATAATATTCAGCTTCTAATATTCAGCGTAGATGAAATTCAGCTGCTACAAAAGTAAAAGTCACATTGATCTTCAGAATGATCTATCTGAGGCCTCTGCCCCTAAGATTATTTACCCTTCATTTGCAAAACAAAGTGTTCTTTATTAACAAAAGAATCTCTGAATCCCACACCACAAATTCAGAAATAAGCTTTGCAGCGAGTCCTAGAATTGAATAGATCAAAGCTCAGATAAACCTGAAGATGACAGTGATAAGTAAATTGCTGATATGAAGACAGTGAATTTAGAAAGCCTCTCTGTTAAATGAGAGCACATTTAAGTACTTCCATTTACGATAATTACTATTTTCTACTGCAGGAAAAGGATGCTCTCTGAAGTTGACAAAAGCTACACCATTTAAACTCTTTTTTGGCAAAAGTATTTGAAATATGAACATATCAGAAATGCTAGAAGTTAATGTTAACAGGTGCACATATTTAAGATAATTACTTAACTAAGGGAAATGTTGCCTTCAAAGTGAAAGCATAATTGTTAAGCGAGCCTAATCTTCAGTTATGATATATATTATTTATTACAGAAGGAATGAAGTCATATGTTGTCATTGTATGGAACTGCTATTGAGAAAAGAAAACACATTTTCATTATGACTTTTAACAAGCCAACCATCACAGTCTATATCAGTAAAATTTCTGCTTCATCTTCAGATGCATTATGTAATAACAAGGAGGATCATGGCAAGCCAGGGAAAAGCCTATGCTTAAAACAATAGGTGGGAACTTCTTGCTTATGAACCGACTAAAAAAAACCCCAAACAATAAAAGCTATGAAATAAATACCGTAATTAATCATACTTGCAGCTGGGTCGCTTAAAAGCAGGAGCAAGTCCAAGATGACCTCTTAATTGCAGACAACACCCTGGGTGTAGATAATAACCTCCATTAGACTTCTAGATACTTCACACAGCTTGTAAACGTTGTTGCTTTCCCCTCGAGGAGAGAACTACAGAGAGATTTTATTATATCCCAGGATATACAGCAAAAACAAGTCTAAAAACTGAAGAAAAAAGTTGGTTTACTGGAAAAGGAGATTCTTTCTTATGCTAGGGTGGACCTTGGTCCTGCAAGTAACACAAAGGGAATAAATACAAGTGAAGAAAGCGCTGGCTTTAAGTCCTTTTTGCTTTCCTAACTCCTTTCTTAACAGTGTGTAAACTCGTATTTACTTTGTCTGTTTACTGTAATGACAAATCACTGTTACCTGTGTTAGCTGGCTGGGTAGCTTATGTCCTTAGTGAATTGACTAAGGATAATTGAGGTACCTACTGATCTGAATCTATTTTGGTTGAGTTCAGCCTGTGTTCTTTTCAAGTGTTACACTGGACTGCAAACTACCAGTATTAGACAATTATCCATTCTAGTTTATACACAGCACATGCATCACTAAACTGTTACTGAAATCACTTCACTTGGTTCTAAAATTATCAACTTCCAGATTTAAAGCTTCGAAAGGACTAGACATGTCTCTAGTTGCCACAGATTTTAACATTTTGTTGTAAATCTCATTTTTGCTTGGGCTTTGACACCTCCTTTTGGATCATTACTGCTGATCATCAACCACATAGCATTGCTGGAGCTTAGAGAACAATAAACTGGATCATTAGCTGTTGTTACTTCCTGGTATAACAGTGTTCCTACAGACTGAGGTCTATAGGAAGAAAACATACATGAGAATCACAAAACTTCACGTGCTTGTGCTAATGCATGTCAGATCTTCCTTCCATCCCACTGTCATAGTGTTAAGAGATGCAATTGTCAGTTCCAGCTAATGTAAATATTTAAATAATGAGGCACTTCTTTTTTTTTCATGTACAAAGCCCCATGGTCTCTACTGAAGGAACACATATCATAGATGTGATCTCTTTTGTTTGAGATCCTAAAAAGTAAAGAGTGCATTAAAACTTGGTCTGTATTAACAGATTGAATACATGCTGTGCTCAGATATGATATTTCCTAGATATTCATTACAAAAAGCTGAGGGTACTAAATACAGTCAAAATATTTATTTGTAAAGCTATAAAAGCAAGGCCAAAAGTATTTCTATATTTCCACAGAGGCTAGTATTAAAATGTTGGTTTGGTGCTTAAAATTTAAACTGTTTAGGAGAAACTTCACATCTAAAAACCCCTGTGCTTGTTCGTTCTTTCTACATAAAAAAACCCTATTTTATGTTGTATGATTTATAATACTTCTAGAAAAGAGATTACGTTCAGCTTGGTTTTACATTAGCATGGGAATAGGTGCTAAAAGAAATTAGCATGAAGGAACTGAAGCTACCTGGGTAACACAAAAGTTTATTGCTTCAGAAATTAAGATTCTGGGTTGTTTTATTTTCTTTTTCACTGTCTTCTTTTGAGATGCTGAAGCTCCATTATTAACCTTTCAAACTTTCCACAGAGGTTCATTTCTAGAGAAATTACATGCTCGTTATACCTAGAGAAAATACATAACAATTAAACAGAGATTTTTCTCCTCAGGACTCCTCCACCTGAAAGCTGAAATTCTGTTTCTGTTAATTTTAATGTACTCTTCTTTTGGTATATATTTTATGGGACTTCATCTGGGGGAGTTTTTTCATTTTTCTCAGTATTGGTTGACTTCAGCATTCAGAACACATAGAAGTCCTTTTGAAACGGACAGTTTAGCAAAGCATGACATGTACCTGGAGTGGCAGAAACCTTTGTTTTGTAGATAGAGGATAAAGGACTAGTCTTTGTCCTAGTATTTGTGTGACTTAGCATTACAGAGACATCACTTTTCTCTACAGCCATTCCTACTCCATACTAATTAGAATTTAAATCCTATTATGAGAGTGAATAAACTAAATCCTATTGTAAAGATGAGTTTAATCTTGCCTTAAGACATCAATTTATCTATTCAATACTCAGAATATTGGAAAATTTTCAGAAGGGCTTACGAAGAAGGTGATTTTCAAGGATAAGCACCGCAGGAGTCTTAAGAATTTTAAAACATCTGAGAGCAATTCAAGACCCAACTTTCTATCAGTCAGGGAATGAAAAGAGAGAAGGAAAAAAAAAAAAAAAGGTACATGCTCATTGCTAATTTTTTTTTATCTTCTTTCTGTAGTAATACACCCCTTGAATAATTTACTACCTTTTCCCAAGTATGGTATTATTTAATCTGAGGCCTAAAGGTGATGGAAAAATGTGGACCTCTTGCTAAAGCCCACCAATGTTCTGCAAGAATGCCATCTTTAGCATTGCAGGAAATCCTGCAATTTAAAGGTAAATAAGCCTTAACCATAGTTACAGAATCAGTCATTTCAGATTTAAAATTACTTTAAAAATAAGATCTAAATGAAAGTAAAAAAGATTTTCAGAGAAATATGTATAATACTTTTATTATCAGTCACAACTGATCTATTCTGTGAAAAATAAACAAACTTTATCCAAAATTGCAACTTTTAATATTTGATGTCTCTTTTTTTAAAGTATGCTTT
The DNA here is from genome assembly GCA_027560015.1 of Chloroceryle amazona. NCBI lineage: Eukaryota > Metazoa > Chordata > Aves > Coraciiformes > Cerylidae > Chloroceryle > Chloroceryle amazona. The sequence continues at coordinate 69,032 of JANHFX010003988.1, forward strand.
GTAAGTATTATTTTTAAAGTAAGTATACAATGAGAGACAGATGTTAACATGTCTTTATAGAAAGTAGTTTACTAATTTAGATCTCAGGTTATTATTCAGATGTTTGATGTTGTAGCTGTGCTATGTTTAACTACTGATAATTAAAGGAAAGGAAACTTGATGTAGTGTATTTTAACAACTAGGTTGTTAACAACTAGGTTTAAGAAACCTGTTTTAACAAAGAGGTTTGAAGATGATACTGTTTGTATGTGACTACACTGAGACAGATAAAAGTAACTAGAAATATATTCTGCTTTGAACAGTATATATGGTGGATTAAAAAATGGAAAGCAAAATGAGTTTAAACAGGAAGGGCAAAGCCAAAAATATCCTGTGCAGTGAAACAGAAGGGCGTTCTGTTTCATGGTATCTCCCAAGATTTACTGATTAGATTTTTTATTCTATTTTTACTAGGAATTTGCCAAACAATCAAAGAAATTCATTTTTCTAATAATGCAGCCTGCAACTAAATGTCCAAGACTTCAGTTGGTGAAGCATAGAGGAATCATATCTTGTGATTTGTTTTGCCAGTCATGAGAAATATTTTTCAGGAGGAGGGGAGGATTATACTCTCCAAGCCTCTTTTTCCATTCTCAGTTATTCATCTGCCAAAGATTCCCCATTCTCATCTTCCCACTCTTCCTGAGGTGCTTTTCTGCAGAGGAATACTTCTGGGATCCCTGCTCAAATCCCCCAGTAGACCCAACCTAGGATTCTCCATAACAAATAAGCCAACCTCTTGGAATCACTTCTAAAAAGGTTTCCAGGAGTTCATTACGTAAGTTATCAACCATCTCACATTACTCAAGCCCCGTGATACAAATGTCAGCATGCTGATGAATAGGTCACATCCTTTCCTACATCATATGGCTGTTCAAGAAGGGCCTTACACAATCATGCACTGTAAAGGTTTCTGCTACAGCTGAAGCAACCAGAAGACTAACTTGTGTACTCTATTTATAGTGGTTCTAATTATGTGTGTATTAAGTAGCAGTGTCACTTAAGATGTGCTTTAGAATAACTTCCTTTTCCACTGACAGTGATTTTTTCCAAGCTGGCTCCAAATATCTCAAGGACCTGGGATTGACATACTAACATACCACTCACATACAAGCTTAGGACAGGCTTGGGATGGTAATGTCACTCTGCCTAGAGACTAGCAATGAACAGATGTTCAGATACCAGTTCAGGCAACCTAGAGAAGTCACGATCATATGCAATGTAAAGTCAATGGGATTGTCTTTCTTCTCTTTTTTTCCCAGTTGTCCCACTGTAGGAGAGCTACAGTGCTTTGCTCACTATTACTACCACTGCTAGTAGTCCCTCAGTCTTTCACAAAACAATTGGTCATTCACTTAAATGGTTCCATTCAGATTCATTGTCACATTGTCCGTGGATCATTACAGTTCTTAGTTTCTTTCAAACCTCTTACAGACTAATGTGAAAAGTTTTTGGCATAACCATTATGATCAAGGCCAAGTTTTCATAAGAGATCGAGGGAAGAAAAGCAGTTTCTAATGATGGTAGCAGGAGATTAGAAACAAAAATCTCTTTTGTAGAGGTAGTAGTTACAAGGTCTGGTTGCACTACTTTTTATTCAAATTTATCATAAATTATGTAGCCAGAATAAACCAATAATTGCACAAAATGTGTTGAATTCCATCATGTTGGATAATTATTATATCCATTGATTGAAATGGGATTGTAAAATCTCACCTGATTGATAATTCAAGATTTAATCCTCTGAATCCACTATTCTTTCATCCATGTTTTGAAAACCTTTCCGTATCAATAGCAGCACTGTTGTCATTTTAAATCACGAGAAGCTAATTCTGCTTTGAAAAACTGAGGATGGAAAGGAAAGCAGAAAAGAAAAGTGTAAGCCTCCAGTTCATAGCAACAGCAAAAATAATTTGGTTAAGATTTAATTATATCTGGTAACTGTACCTTTACACATGACAGTGACCTTGTTTGAACAGAGGATTCCCTTCACAGTACTGAAGGAGAAAAACGTGGTTTTAAGTTTTGATCCCTCAGGCAGAGTCTCATTTTTTTTCTTAAGGAAACACTTTTTGATGGCATCATTCTTCATGTTGTTTCATTAGTTCAGATAAATTTGCTCCCACTGTACAAAAGACTCATCAGCATCTGGTAAAGTTATTTTACTATTTTTATGGAAACAGGCCAAGATGTGCAATAACAGCTAGTAACACTAGCAACCCTGTAGCAGTCAAGTAACCATTTCCTGGAAATTTAGAAGTTTTAAAATATTTTAAAATCAATATCTAAAAAGCAATATTACAGTGCAGAAACCAGGGTTCATTGCCTTGCTCCTTGAAAAGAAAAGATTAGAAATGCGTGCACTGAAGGAAACATTGTTATGCAGCAGATTGTTATTATTTAGTAGATACAGAGTCATACTGACTACTTGCCCCTGGCTTTGCTAGTCCATATGTCCACATCTAAACTACAAGGCAAGTAAGGGTCTGGATCTGTGATCATTAACAGGCCCATCCTGCACATTGTTTAGTATCAACAGCTGAGTAAACGTGGGGTTATTTCAGGGAACATCCACAAAGTAGGGAAACCAGGCTTATGGTAACCCCTTCATGAGGACCTCGGCGTATAATTTGAAGCACAGATGGGGCAGACGTGCTGTCCTGTGCCATGCCATGATGTTCTGTGCTGTGCCATTCCCTGATGCCTCTGGATTTCAGCTGCATTGCAGAGATGTCACTTGTCACAGTATCCCTTCTCAAAGGGTCATGAGGTCATCTGCTGCAGGGGGCAAATGGAACTGTTGGGCAACCTGAGACAAGGCTGCTTCTGGGATTACATGGATACCTGAAGCTGAACAGGGTCAGGGAGAGCCCACATGCTTGTGGACCACCCTAACAGCAATGTGGATCTAGCTATATTACTGTGAAATGTAGACATGATATCATAAGTAGATATGACAAAAACATAAAGAGGGAAAGTGGGAAAATCTTTTTACTTCTTATCTTTTATTGTCAACGAAAAACTAAAGAGAGAGACAGAAACAGAAAACAGATCTCCTATAAGCCTACTCCATGCTAGACTTCCCCACCACCTCCTCTCTACATTTTCTTTTTCATCTTGTGGATGGGTTTGTTGATTTAGAAATATCTTCAGCACTGTTGCAGAACAAGCTGAGGCTAACGGACCACACTGAAGTATTTTGCTTGAACTCTAGACCTTACTCTGGCACATTTTCCTTTTATTGTATTACTGTCTCCTCACTTACCATAAAAAGAATGAAAATGTATACTAACCATTTTAATTGGCTTACAGGGCTTGTGATGACTTTGACAACTGATGTATGTTTGATAACTACGTGGCAGTCATTTATTCATGTTTTGGTCAACATTTCTCCACATTTCATTCCAGGAAATCCTTCTATTCAATCCCAGTCTCCAGAGGTGGATGAGTTGGGTGTGGGTACAACTTGCTGATCTCACCGAAGTTTTGCTTATGCTGCAAACTGGCGATCCGGGAGAAAACTCTTCTAAGAATACTCCAAAAAAATCACTCATGTTGTGCTTTTAGCTTCACTGGTGACTTGATGGTCTTTTTCTCTCTTATCTTCTCTCTACATACACATATAAATGTGCAAACACCACTACCCACACTTAAAGCATTCCCACATCTCATCTTTCCTTACTTCCACCTTCAACACTCCTGTATTTTACTCCAGGAATTATATTTGCCATCACTCTGCCCATGCCTTAAGATTAGTGCCTACCTGGCACTATCTCCCATGAAGATCAGTCTCTCTCTCTGGATGTGTACACAGGGGAGTGCTGATGAACTGATGGGATGTAAAAAGCAAAGCCTTGCACACTGCATAGATTTTAAGGATAATTGATGCCATCTAGGCAGATCTTGCCTGTACATATCCCAGTGTATGTAATACTGAAATACATAGTCTCCCTAGGCTAGAATTCTTAATCAGGGGTGAGCAAACTTTAAGACAAAATAAAATCTTGTAAACAATTTCACCTTGAATTTAAAAATTTTTACAAATTTCAAGACAAAAAAAGGAAGTCACAGTGTTTGGTTTGTTGTTTAATTTTCATCCATATGTACTTACAGTTCTAGCCAGGAACAGAAAATATAGGATCAGAAAGAATAGTACAAACTAGGAAGCTTTCATTTTCCCACAGGTTATTGCAGATTTTTTTCATGGCAGAGGATCTCCGTTTCTCTCCCACTTCAGGAAATCACTGATTTACAAACATTCACATGGGATTGGTGGGAACATGGAGCACAGGGAGTTATACTTCCATTTAAAAAGCAGATATCTTTTTTGGACTCGGTACTGAGTAAGCAGTGTTCTGCTGACAGAACAAACCAAGCCAACTACCTAACCTCCTGATGTACCCTGCACTGGCTAAAAGTCTCTTCCAAGGTTCATGTCTTTATAACTCTTAGTGCTGTTCAAAAAACACTGGTATTTTCTTTGATAAAAATGTTTGTAATTGAGAAATATTAAATGTCCTTTTTCATTGCTGAATAGTTTCCAGATTCAAAATCTTTAATCCTGCTGAAAATGTCATGTAGTGATGTCTGGAGAGAATTATGGACAATAAGAATCACGCTTAATTGATGGCAGGCAAAGAGAATTTTCTGCAAAGATAGATATTTGAGAGTTTCATTTTCACTGACAAACTTCAAGTAAAGCAATTTTTTTTGGATTCCTCATAGATTTTCTTCTTGACTCAGTGATTCTTGAATTTTTCCTGCACACTTACAATAAATGTAATGAAAAATATTCTGCTTTACTATTCTCTAGTCTCTGTCTAGGATTTTATTACAAGTAGTGAAAGTTGTTGGTATAAAAGCCTTTAAGCAGAGAAAATCACTGACCAAAACCTCGTACTTCTTTTCTAAGTGCTCTAAGTAGTAACCTTCAGTACGAAAGATGAACATCACCACCTGTACCTCTGGCCATATCTTAAAAGAATGAACCCTACCCAGGAGTTTTTTAACGCGAGAGCTTAGAGCTGTGCTCCGAGTTCTGCACCTCCACAGAACAAAGATATCCTTTCTGAAGCCTAGAGCAGATTATCTCTGGTCTCCAGAAAGGGGAAACATTTTCAAGAAGTGTGTCTACCCTGAGCTGTTCCTTTTCTAGCATTACTACCACTTTGTTAATCTTTGTTAAACAGCTGCCTGCTGGTCTCAGGCAGTTGCATTCTCAATGTACGGCAAGTTTTGAATCTCATTTTGATGCACTCCATTCTGAGAAGTACTCTGGAACTGTGATGCTAATTCCTTGTTCTGAATTCACCAAGAAAAGTGATCAGGTAATAGACAGGATTAACCTGGGCCACTGCAAATTCTATATTCACCAGAGAAGCAGCTTAAAGCAAAGGTGGGACCACAACCAGTGAAGTGCCTTCAGATTCTCTAGATTCACGAGTTATCTCCCTTATACTTATCACATTGAATTGGCTTTTTTTGAGCCAAAGAAGCTTTATCATTGAGGCAACCAAGTGTAGCTTTGCTCACTATGGCAAACTTTTGGTTCTGGTGACTGAACTGTGCTTAGGAAGTATCTGTTTCACCCAAGTTTTAAAATCTTCCCCCTACCAAATGTAAGTGGAATTTATTAATTTTTTTTCTAATCTTGTGGGGGAAAAAAAAAATAAAAAAATTGAGGGCACTTAGGTTTTCTTTAGGAAAAGCTCTTGAGTGGAGTTTCTAAAATTTCTCAAATTAAAGGTAGCTGTAACAGTTTGCTTCTGTTACTGATTTATTCTCAGGAAATGGCTTTACAGCATAACCACACACCACAGATAGGATAATTAGGTACTGTGTTTTGGGCACTCACAGTAGGTTTTCCTCTAATATACCAAAAGAGGAATATTTTAAACAAAACATTTCAGAAGCCTTCTACATCTTTAACATCCGGAATAATAAACTGCCTTGCTACCTTTGCATAATCTGCAACTACCCACTATCTGCAGGAAAACCACAAGAAAAACCTCACTTACGTACATATTCACCACAGCAGAATCACGTGTTCAGCAAGGTGAAAATAACAGACAAAGCTGATGCAGCTGGAATGCATTTGAAATATCAAAAGACAAAACCACCTACTCCTCAGCATTATTTTATATAGAGAGGGAGAATTATATTTTATTATAAATAAAAATAAAATCTATAAATAAAATA
>JANHFX010003989.1:0-30945 GCA_027560015.1 Chloroceryle amazona
TAGGTCTCCCCAGAGCCTTCTCTTCTCCAGGCTGAACAATCCCAGCTCCCTCAGCCTGTCCTCATAGGAGAGGTGCTTCAGCCCCCTGAGCATCCTTGTGGCCTCCTCTGGACCCGCTCCATCTGGTCCATGTCCTTCCTGTGCTGAGGGCTCCAGAGCTGGACATAATATTCCAGATGAGGTCTGACCAGAGCAGAGTAGAGCGGCAGAATCACCTCTCTCCATCTGCTGGCCACACTTCTTTTCATGCAGCCCAGGATGAGATGTCCTTCTGGGCTGCAAACATACACTGGCTGCTCATGTCCAGCTTCTTGGCTATCAGCAAAGTAAACAACTTCCTAATGTCCAGTCTAAATCTACCGTTCTCTAGCTTAAAATCATTGCCCCTCATCCTGTCACTACAGGCCTTTGTAAACAGACCTTCTCCAGCTTTCTTGCAGGCCTCCTTCAGGTACTGGAAGGCCACTGTAAAGTCTTCCCCGAACCTTATTCTCTCCCAGCTGAATAACCTCAGCTCCCTCAGCCTGTCCTCAAAGAAGAGGTGCTCCAGCCCTCTGATAACTTTTGTGGCCCTCCTCTGGACCTACTCCATCAGGTCCACATCCTTCCTGTGTTGGGGACTCCTGAGCTGGACACAGCACTCCAGGGGAGGTCTGATGAGAGCAGGGTAGAGTGAAAGAATTGCCTCTCTTGATCTGCTGGCCACGCTGCTTTTAATGCAGCCCAGGATGCGACTGATCTTTTGGGCTACAAGTGCCCATTGTTGGCTCATGTCCAGCTTCTTGTCCACTAGAACCCCTCGAGTCCTTTTCTGCAGGGCTGCTCTCTATCGCCTCGTCCCCCAGCCTGGATAGATAGTGGAGATTGTTCCTACCCAAGTGCAGGACCCTGAACTTCTGTGTCCATATGAACTGGAAAAGTGAGACCCTGGAAACTGAATGGGAACTTAACTTTCTGTGACCTTTCTGTGCTGGATAACTGTGCCAGGAATGTTTTATTATTCAGCTTTGTCTGCTTCTTTTCAGTTTTATTTCAGCTTACTCTTTTTAGTAATAGACTCAGTGTCGCTGTAATGTGCGATGCCATTCTCTTCAGTATTCCTTGCAGGCAGCGTAATGCTGACCATTAACTAGCAACTAAGTGTTATTAGCTTGGTGGCTCAAGGTCACTCAGCATACCTTGCTTCATTTTCTGTTCTTGAGAAGGACAGTAGCTCATGGATAGAACATTTTTGGGATGCGTCTTGACTTTAAAATTTACCACTTTTGAGCTCAGAGTGCAGAGGCTTTATGAGAGCAATAGACTTTATGGGTACGCATTAGGCCAATAACATGGTAGGTCAGTAAGTTACCAAATTTCCCTGTAGTGACATAATGAATGTTTCATAACTCCCTGTTACCTTCTGTGGGCTATGGTGTAGGCAATAATGCCTTTCCTTCTCAATGCCTGCTGTGGAAATTTTTTTTTTATTATTATTTTTTTTTTTAGTGCCTTCTGTCAGAGAATCTCAAAGTACTTCACAAACAAATTAAAAACACCTATGAGGACAGTACTTAACATTTATATTGCTCAAGTTACATATGGGGAAATAGAAGTGTGAAGGGGAGACAGGCAAGGTTACAAAGGGAGTCTGAGACAAAATGAGGAGAGAAAGAGACAGCATTACAATTATATTTTGCTTTGCCTATTCTATGGCTTCTTGTAATTTTTTTTTTTTTCTCCAATTTCTAGTGGTCACATGGAATGGTTTTTGATGATAGTTTAAGGGAAAAAAAATTCTTATTAATACAAAGACAATTTATCCACTTTCTTTAACCTTCTTCAGGTTACTGTGGGAGGAAATTAGTAACGGTATCAAATAGTGAAGAGCTGGTAAGAAGCGTCCTGGAGGGACTGATTCAACTGCTAACATCTAAGATGTACATACATTCCTATACTGCTGCCTTTCATTGTAATCCCTTTTTCTGCTGTTTAGGATCCTCCTGTCAGTGAGTACAAGTAAATACCATTTTTGTTCCTTTGTGAAGGCATCAGGCAATCTGTGTCATTTTGTAGAGTTTGGAGATGCATTTTTACTCACATTAAAGTATATATTTATTTTTTTTATGAGGGAAGATCATGGACTCCAGTGGATTTGTAAGGAAGTGTCTGCCTTTCGATATAGATTCAGAGTAATTGAAGGAGGTCTTGAACATTAATGAACCCTCTGGTATCCATACTAGGGTGACAAATGATTCCTATTTCTTCTGCTGCTTTAACTGTTGTGCAAATAGTAAGGAGCATTACTGAACCATTGTATGACAGGACCACATAGAGTATAGAGGATTGACCATAGAATTCAGAAACAAGGGGGAGTAACCCAGAAGTGAGAATAATGAGCTGTTCCAAGAATAGTATCCACCTGTCACATATGCGAGAGGTTTCCACTGACAGCTCAGCTCATGGAAGTCAGATGTGTGTGATGCTTCTTGAGTCTTCTTCAGTACAGAGCTGGAAGTTTTCTAAACTTCCACAAAAGGGTAAAAGATAATTATCTGAGGTGTGTGCATGTGGAGGAGAGTTTTTTTCCTTACTGTCATTTTTTGTTTTGTTTTTTAATTACCAGAAAAGTTACTTGAAATCCATGGCTGACTCTTTCACAGTGATTTAACTTCAAGATCTGTTGCACTCCAAATATTCTAAAACTCAGGAAGTTGAATCAAACCCATAGTCTAAGTTGTTCAGGTATCACTTAGTGATACTCGTAGTGCTTGTAGTGATATTTTTCTAAATCAAAGGGATTTTTCCCCCCTTTGTCTTGGTTTGATCTTTTCAAGTTAAAAGTACTACGAAAAGAAAAATAGGTAGCCAAAATTTTCCTTAGAACTTAACACACACCATTAGTCAGCATAATAAATATTGGCAATTCTAACGTAAGGGAATATTCAGAAATCCAGTTCGTTTCCTGGCCTGTGGCTTGACACAGTGCAGAGCCTTGTTGGAAAGTTTCATCGTATTTGAATGATCATAATGTCAGTCCTATTACTGCTCTCTTGTTCTTTCTGTCACTGACATGCAATTATGGAATTTCACAACTGAAGCGATGACAATTGCTCCTGTGTGTGTGTGGTGTGTGTGTCTGTCTTTCCCCTTAATCCAACTCTTATCTAGCAATCTGTAATTTGATAAAGTGGAATTGGAATGACAGGCATGACAGAGGTGCCAAAACAATAATTTGACCTCCCACTGAAGTGTCAACGTGTTCTGCTGCATGACTTTTCTACGTGCTGAATGCACATAAGGGCCACGGAGAGTATATTTATTATGCTAGAATACCTGGTAAAGCAGATTGCTAAAAAAGGTATTACTGTGTTGTGTCTTTTTGCCAGTCTGTTCCATCTCTAACCATTACATTTTCTATCCCTCTACTAATATGTATAAATGTGATTGCTGCTGCACAGAAATTCTCTTTCTTTTATTAGGAAAAGGGTTTTTTAAAATCTTCATTTTGAAAATATTTGGGAGAACATTGAAATTATAATTCCGTGGCTGTGTAGCAAATTAGTTCTTGAAGAGACAATTCTTTACTTTTAAGGACAACTTTTTTCATATTAAACGTCTTAGGGGAAGGTGTCAAAGAATGAAGAATGAACTATATTAAAGGTTCACCGTTTATTTACTGATGAAATACCGAGTTCCCCTTCATGCAGAATATAAATGTAATCCCCACTACAGACTATCTTGTGTTGTAAACAGATTTTATGTATGTGTTAAACATTTTATTGAAGGCATTACTCAGCAAACTGGCAAATTTTAGTTAAAGAATTTGCAAAATACTGAATATAAAAAAGTGTTTTCTGGTGCAGCTACATACTGATAATTTCAGTTTTCATTTGAGAAAAACAACTGGAGTGACTTGCCAGTGACCAGTTTGAGTAGTTGGTACCTTTGAGCTGTCAGCTTTTCCTTCAAGTAGACTAGAGTTTAAGAAATCATCAAAATATTTTGTTTGAGATCTGATTCCAGTCTAAACCCAATGTAGAAGTTTCTAAAACGGATTCATGAGCACTATGAGCTATATTATGGTCTATATACAATATAACAGATCTCCGTTACTACTCCGTGTTGTAACGGGAAAAAACACCCTGTTTTTTAAAAAAGTAGTGCTAATTTTTATCATTTTCTGTGACTAGTAGTCATACCTTGCAACTGATATTCTTTCTATCCTTTTCATTTAATGCTTTGGCATTGAAACGTGCCTTCACTACTGCATTTGGCACCCATGTTGGCATTATGTGAATTTAAAAAACGGAACGTAATCACACTTCCTTTTTAGAATTCCTCTGCTTTGAAATAAATTGCATCAGGTTTATGACACTTTCCTACTAATAATTGAAAAAAAAAAGCTCACTTATGTAGATGTTCTGAAATATCTTTTTTTAATAAATTAATTTTAAAAAATATTATTTTCACTGAAGTAAACGTGTGCACAAATTACTTTGGCATATATTCATAGGTACTGTAGCTGCGTTGCATACAATGAAATATAGTTCACCTGGGGACAAGAAGGGGACAGAAGAAAGCAACTTTTTTGCCTTTAATATTCAGCTAAATGTAAAATTAATTTATTCAGGGGGGAAAAAAACAAGTGGAGAGGGAGAGCTTAAGGCTGATTTGATGCTAATTATGTGTCAAAACTAACTGAAAACTAATTCATGAGAGAGACTAAAGCCTTGTTGAACTTTTGAGTACATCTGGCCATTAAGTTTTCAAAAGGTGAATAAACAGAGAGGGGAATTGGCTTTTGCAGTTATACAAAAGGGGAGGAAACCACAGATCGATTAATATTAGCATGCTGCGTATGGGGACACATCGTGGATCTTCTCTGTGTTTGTCAATGGATGAAACTTTGCAGCAATGGAGCAGTGCAAATTTTTCCCCTACGCAGTGAAAATTTCCTTTTAGGTGACGGCTGTTTTCTGGTACTAAAAGGCTTTTTGTAACCCATACCTGAGTGCATCGGTGAGGTAGAGTTGACCTCAGCAGTTCTATTACCTACGTAATTTTCAGTTATTAATCTGACCTACCAGATTCTTTGCAACATGACAGATAGCAGGACCAAATTATGCAAGGCCAAATGACATAAATTTAAATATATTAGCTATCTATAGTGTGCAATTTTATATTGTATACAGCTGCCAAAGTGTTCAATGGTCATGGTTGCTTTAGAGTAAAGTGTCAAGTTGATGTTGCCTCTTAGTTTTATGAGAGGAATTTTTTGGACCTGGTGTAAAAAAACACTGAAAAGGAGGGAGGTCTAATATTGATGTGAACAAAATTATCTCTCTCTGTTAGGCACAACAGTCTCAAGTTAGGGACCTTTCTGTCACTGAACTTACTGCCAACCACCACAAACCTTTGATCACTGAGGAGAATAATGCGCAGAGAATGCAGGGACCTGGGTTCATCCCAACTGCTCTGGCAAGGCGAGGGGCAGCAGGGGTAGTTGGGGTGGCCTCTGGTGTGCTTCAGCACCAGGAGGACATTTTGGAACAGGCCAGTGAAGGTTGAGCCCACAGCAGGGGCCGGAGCTGGTTCCAAGCAGCCTGCGTGGGTGCTCTTTCCTGCCACAAAGGATGTCCCTGGGACCCTGGCAGCCTGGGCACCTTCTGCCCAGTGCGGGGAAATGGATCTGCAGGGTGAATCCCAGGAAAACAAACAAAAGTAATCCGGGAAACAGTGCTTCTAGTTTTAAAGGGTGCACACCGAGGTCATCAGAATTACAGGAGTCGTGCAGGTTGTGGTCTGGAGCCTGCAGGTACAGAATACGTTTGGTTTATAGGTGAAGTTGAATTCTGCATCCAGAAAATTAATCACTTCAGAGGAAGCTGAGGTCCATGTTAATGAAGGGCATCAAAGCCACTGTGCTTTTAATGGGTTTGCTTTTAAATTTATTTTTTTTTTACTTTTTTAAACTGTTTTTTTTTAGTGCCTTCTTGTGATTTTATCACTTGGAAAGAATTTCAAGGCACATCAGTCAAAAGCATAGCTGGACATGAAAGAGACCGGTATTTAAAGGAAGAAATACATATATTTCTTAGAAATTAACTAGAATTTATGTACTAAACACACAGTGTTAAAAGTCTGCAGTTCAGCTAGCAGAAGCTAAAGACAATTTCTGCTCTTTCTTTCTAGCTTGTACATGTGCTTGTTTGACTGTGCACTGGGAGGTGTACACCATCTCATGCTGTCACCCTGACACAGAAACAGTGAAAGGTTGAGCTTTGCAATGTGATAAAGTTGCTATAACATGAATTTATATTCAGCTTCTTGCTAGGAGCTAGGGCTGTTTTTGTAGACAAAGGCTTCTCAGCGCAGAGGTTGAGCACAGCCTTGCCTGCAACCTTCAGCCATTTTGACTTCTTTTTAACTCTTAAGTTCAATTTTCCTTGTGGAATAAAGTTTTTAATTTCCAGAATGGGGACAATTATATTGTGCACTTTAATTAATGATTAAAGTCCCTTTTCACTTCATCTGTTTAAGCTGAGCCACGTGTTCCTGGTCACTACCTATTTTAGTAATCTGGAACCTTGTATTTCTTTGGACATATGGAAATATAGTCCGTCTCACAGGATATAGTTTCTGATATCCTCATTTACATTTGTTACATGGTAAAGTTTAAAAAATTTAAAGCTAAGGTCAGTTTTGGGAGAAGGCAAAGGGGAAGGCAAAACAACGCGTAGAATCCCTCTTACCTCTCATTTTACATAGTTCAATAATTAGCCTGAGTTATAAAGTGCTGGGCATTCAGCTTAAATCTTTGTTGCAAGCTGTCATTATTACCTTGACTTATTCTTGCTTGAAGTGTGCTTTCGGTGTTTGGAAAGAAGTACATTCAGTTCATTAAGCTAGGTGGAATCTAGCCATGATGACAATGAATGGAGCAGGTCAATGTTTGCCAGGAGATGGAGGAGAAATACACAGCAGAATAACTCCTAAGAGAACTTTATATAATGAGGCCACTGTGGGAAGCCACTTAGAGTGTTCTGTGCTCATAGAGAATCAGAGAGTTTATCCAGCCGATAAGAGAATTTATTCTTGCATAAAGCTCCCAGATGGTAACATTTAGAAAATAGATACTTTTCTTACTTCTGTTATGCATCAGGCTTGTTGATACGCTTTTATTAGACAAGTAATGTTCTAAATGTTGCTTCATTAAACTGATGTACAGAGATATTTTCCATTAATTTCCTATTCCCAAATTCTAGGTAATGCATTCAGATTTTCTTTCTTTAAAATTATAGGACAGCATTTCATGATACACAAATTGTCCATTAGCCAATTAAATTTACCAGACCAGCCTTATTAGAACAGTTGCCGTCTTGTCTTTTTCAGCTCTCCAAAAGGTTAAAGAAGCAAATACACAAGCTGCAATTTATAAATACAGCCATTTGCTCACTCCCACCTGCCCAATGGGATTGGAGAGAGAATAGGAAAAACACAAGGAAGAGAACCCATGGGTTGATACAAACACAGTTTATTAAGTGAAGACGGAAAAAACCCAGCCCAAAGCAGAACTCACAAGTACTGCAGAGGAGGTCTCTTGCCTCCCCTCAGCAAGAGTCTGAGAAATGGCAACTTCAGAAGACACAACCCCCAGCATCGACACCACCCCCTGCCTTCTTCCCCTCCCCTAGTTGCCTTGCTGAGCATGATGTTCCATGGTATGGAATATTCCCCTGGCCAGTTCAAATCAGCTGCACCCTCTCCCCATCTCTCGCCTGACACTGGCCCGCTCACGGGGGTGAGCAGGAGTCAAAATGAGCAAAGAGGCCTCGATGCTGCACCATTGTTTTGCATAACCAAAGCACTGCTGTGTTACCAACACTGTTTTAAGGAAAATCTATGAGGAAGGCTAAGGTTGCTGAAACGGCGTACAGAAATGAATCGCAACAGCAGGAGAGGATTGTTATGGCCAGCGAGAAAGCTCTGCTTTCGTCTACTTCTAAGCCAGCAATCTTTTATTCATGCATCCAGTATTTATTTATTTATAGTTGAAAGGAGCCCATAACTCTTTGAACTATCTCCCTACACTGCCAATGTTTCAGCACTTCCTTGGGAAGCAGAGGATGAGTTTACAGGCTATTAATGAATAGGGAAAGCCTTATGTCATTTGTATTTGAGTGTAGACTTCTGCTGTCGTCTAGGTGTAAATTGATCAGATGGCTTTCCAGGAGCGCACGCATGGCAAGATTATCAGTAGCAGATTGTTTTCAGCATATTTGAAGGGGACAGACTGAATCAGACCATTGTTTTGTTTGCCAAATTAATATCTGGGATGTAATCCAACCTGATTAACAGGATGGCTATGATTGGATCATGAAAGGGTAAGCAGACATTTGGAAGGCCTTTTTTATACCTGCTGGCTCTATTACTTTCCCAGTAGCTTGAACACATGCAAGAGTATGCTTCTATCCAGTAATCCAATTCATTTCTCACTGATTCCAGTTTGTCTTTTTATGATATATTGGATATCTTGCCAGGTAAATCTTTTCTCTGTAGCAGCAGATCACTTCTTACAGCTGCCTGGATGTCTGGCACTGGGTAGTTTGAGCAAAACTTCCTAATTCAGTTATTTCAGACCTGACTTCTTCAACAGTGAGGCAGAATGTCTTTTCCTCTAATGAAGCCTATTACTATAAGAGCACTTATGCTTAAATATATATATCCACATTTGGAAATTTCAGTATGTATGATTGTTTCTGTTGTCTTTGACATGATGAGAAGTATTTTAATGTAAGGAGTGCAGTAAGGGTTAATGGATTATTGCCTTTTTTCCCCCCATTTTTCTTAGAGGTATGTTTTATTGTCTTTCAGTATGATGGGTGATACAGAGATCTTATGGTTCATATATAAACCATGTGCTTTGCAGATTTGATTTATATAATCACAGCAATTTTGTGCAGTTCAGCTGAAAATTTCTTCTTGTTGATCAAGGTCAGAAAGAGTCCAGGGATTCTGCTATTTATCTCAGCTGCTTGAGTACTGGAGTAGGACACCCAGGGCAGTATTCAAACAACCAGTGTACAGGGATGTCTCACTATGGCATACTTGCTGTTGTAATGACTGTTAAAAAAAAAATAAAAATTAGGGGTTATTTCTGAAAAATACAGTATAATTATTTAAAGAAGAATGCTGATGTAGAGAGTCTAAAAGTAAGGATTCATTTTTGTTTGTTTTTTTTTGGGGGGTGGGTTTGTTTGCTTGTTTTCTTTTCCCCCTCCCTGTCAGCAGACAAATCTACAAAAGAATTTCTTTTGGATTTTTTTCTGGATAGTGGTAAAATGCATACTATGCAAGTCACAACCTTTTTATTTTGAATTAAAAACAGTATCATTAAAAATAAAAAAATTCTGATCTCTGTCACTGTCTTTCAAGATTTGATAAAGGTTGAAGACCAGGGAACAGAGCAGGCTTTTTAAGTGTCGGAATTGTCTGAAATCCAGCAGGGAGCGTCTATTCCAGCAACTTTATTTGATGTGCTCATTTCATACAACTTTGATTCACTGTGGTCTCTTCCTGAACAGAGAAATGGTTAGGGAATGACATAAGACAACATTTGCAAGGGAAGGTAAAATCTTATTGCATTAATTGATGTCCCATGACACCAGCTCATTAAATAGTTTATTTTCCTATAAAACATTCTTTGTACCTTAGATCATCAGTTGCGACGCTGTTACTGCTACCACCTGAAAACTTTTGCCTTTGCAACCAAAGTCTTATGCAATTCCATCATATTGCTGGCTTGTTTTTCCTGTGTGCTGTTTTCTTCACGTGCATGTATTATTTTATTTCTGCTGGAGGGATTTCAGTATTTCTTTGGTTCATAGTAATACCCCAAATCAAGCTCTGCTGTTGAGCTTTGGGATGACAGATGTGGTAGGTAACAACTAGTCAAGAGCACATTTTCAGGCTTTGCTACTGGCTCTTATGACCTTGGCAAGTCATTATCTTCACCGTTTTTTTTTTCCATAGCAGTTGAACACATTTCTAGATAGCTGAAGAGAGTTGGCTTTGTTTTCTGGTTTGGTTCCTTTTCGCTGCTATTGAAAATGCAAAGTGCTTAACCAGTGCGTTTCTAACTGCTGCTGGGAGGAAATTTCTCATGAAAGTATTTGAATAGTTTTGAAAAAGGAAAACAAAAGAATTTTGCCTTTTTATATATTTTTTTAATATTTATAAAATGCTTTAAAGAACTGTAACTCACTGTTTATTAAAATGTAGCAAATTTTAACTCTATTGCACAGTGCAACTAAAAGGTACAAAACCTCAATTTAAAACATTTAGAATCAGTTTTGTAGCAAATCTTTGAGAATATTAAAACTCAATAGCATGCATAAAAGTAACACTCCCATCTATTCATCATAGCTTTATTTCTGTTAAAATCTCCTTAAAAATGCCTTTGAGATTAAAGAACAATTTTCAACTATATGAAGCTGTATTTCATTGGTTTCAGTTTTGTGAAGTAGGAAACCTTCCTATTGTTGGTTGTTTTTTTTAGGGGGGGTGGGGGGGGTGATTTTTGTTGGTTTGGGTTTTTTTCTTTGTTTTTTTCTTTTATTTTTTTAGGTGTCTGTTTTGTGTTGTGTTTGTTTTTGTTTTTTTTTTTTTTCCCCTTGAAAAGGCTCAGTAATTATCTGCATTTAAGAATACAGTAGATTATGTAATTCGGGTTTGGGGTGAACTGATCATAGAATGGTTTAATGTTTCTAAAGAGATTTAAATAGGTTCAAATTCTCCATATAGTGTTTCTTCTCTTCCTGTGATAAATAATTAACTTCATCATTAGTAGAGAGATGTATTAATAACATAAGAGTATGAGATTGCAAATCTTGTGTCTCAGGGTTCTTTTTCTTCTGCTTAATGAGTCTGGATGCAAACAAAGCATCCTTCCAAAAGTAATTGTTATCCAGAGGAATAATAAGCTTGATAAACTCAAGGTATCTTTGCAAATGAAAATGCTTAAGGAAGAGAACTTTGCTGAATCAAGTGGCATCTATCAAGTGCATTCATTGTGTGTGGTCAGGGCTTAATTTGTAAAAAGCTCAGTAGTTCAGGTTTAATCGTGCTGGTGATAATTTACGATTCAGTCAGTACTGTCAAACGAAACCACTGTCTTGGAGAATGCACTCACTGAAGATTTGTTAGAGTTTGAAACTGTAGGGGCTAGGGAGCAGTTGCAGATGATGGCCGTGTGACACGTTAGTAATATCAGGGCTCCTGTGCAGAGAGCTGTGTGGAATTGTTTGGACTTGGGTTTGCATTTGGTAACAGAAATATCAACGTGGAATGGAACCCATGAAACAGAGGCCAAAAATGTCTTTATCTTATTTTTCTTCTATTTGAGTTCTAACTTAACTATTCACTGAATTCATCACTCAGACCAGAGGCTGATGTGCTTAAGTCAAGGCCTGAATGGAACGTGCACAATATCTAAGAGCTTGTTTATGAAATTCTCTGATGTCACGTGTTGCTCAGGAAGATTGCTACACTATAGATCAGTGGTTTTCCTTGGAAGTCTGTCTGGGATTCCAAACTTAGGGTATTTTAAAGGAGTGCCTGAAAATACGTTTGAAGATCCTGGAGAAGTGCTTGCCAAGTACCTTTCTTTCTTTTTTTTTTCCTTTTTTTTCATACACACCCTCAAACAACAGCAACAACAAAAGCACTCCGAATTTCTTGTGTCTTCCCTGTTTGAGTTTTGCCTCCTGCTTTAGTTATTCCTCCAATTTCATTATACCAAGGGTCACAACTGAGTAAAAAACATTCTCAAAGCACTAAATATAGTGATATGTACTGGTTTCTTTTAAAGGCATTAAAATCACTTTATAGGTTTTAAGCATGTATGCCTTTAATGCTACCTTAGAGTGACTGAGTTTTCTATCAAAGCCCGTTACACTGTCGCGTCTTCTAACAGCTGTACTACAGTCATTTTAGTCTACAATTTTGACATGTTAATTTCCCTATATATTTTATTATAGAGATTTAAGCTATAATCTAAGTACATTCATGTAAGTACAGATAACGTGTTTCAAAAGTAATATTTGTCTGCGGCTCATTCTAGGGAGACATTTAAATGTTCCAACTTGGTTTTCTGCGTTTCTGTTTCCATGTAGTTACAGAGAGCTCGTTAACAATTACCTTAAATATGTAACATGGTGCATCTCTGATTCTTTTGGCTACATCTGGTGTACCCCACTGCCTCTGCCTTTACACTGCTTTACTCTTCCTTTGGGCTGCTAGAACTGCAGCTCTGTCTGTCTTCTCATTTCATCAAATGCATAACGTGTCCTTGTCCACTGTATCTGGTTTTCATCTGAGGAACAATTAGCACACGTGTGTGTTTTCCAGATGCATTTATCTCCCAAATTCTGTCTCGGGGAGTTGTTGTATCTTCTTTATATTCTGCTTTCTTTAAAAGTGCTGCACCCCATCACAGATTTCCTGCTAAGCGCTGTATATCCGACTACTTTTTGATTGCAGTGAGAAGCAAATGCTTTCAAGAGACATTGAAATTCATTATTCAAATCACTTATTTTTGTTAATGTCACAAACTGTTCTTACCTTGCCTTTTAATATCCTGTGTATTTAAAATCTACCCAGGTTTTCTCAGGGCCATGTACATCATGTATTTTTTATCCTGTAGGTGTGAATTTTAGGGCCGGACTGATGGTCTGAACAGCAGTTTGTCTCTAGTTAGCAAAAATAACTCTTACTTTTATTTGAGCACGGTCTAAAGCATCACTCAAGTTGTTTTTGGTAATGATAAAGGTTGATAAGTAATTTGGGAAACTAGAGAAAGATTCTGTAAAAAGCATTTTAAGAAAGAAAATGCTCTTTTTTTTTTTTTTTTCCTGGCATAGTGAAGCACAGAGCTGATAAAATAAAAAGCTAAAAACCCCAACACCCCACAGCAGCAAAACCACGAGGCAAGCGTGATTACATGGGATTTTTAGACATCGTTTTAGTCAGCTGATTTAAGTGTTCTGCTCTGTGTACTGCCTTTTCTTCAGAATACTTTTTTTCATGTATGTATTGTGTGCTTTTCCATAGAAATGCTACAGATCTCCTCCAGATCTTCTGTTGATGCAAATGTGCATGCTATTAGGCTTGTTCTTTTTCAGGTTTAAATGTTTACCTGGCATTTTGCCATCCCATGGTGATATAGTTGGCATAACCAGAAGATGGCAGTGTAGGCTAAAAAATTACGTGTTCGGTTAGTAAAACCTGTCTTAACAAATGAACTCGGGCCATTTATGGTTTGGGGTTTTTTTATTCCTCCCCTCAACAACTTAATTTCACAATAACTTCTAGATTACTTTTAGACTTGCTCATCCTCCACAGAAGCCACGGTCAGGATTCTCTGTTATTGTACTGTCACTACAGCTCATTTGGATGTTTATCTTACTTCCCTTGTTTTACACCTGGTACAACACCAAAATGTTTATTTTCTACTGATTCCGTGTATTATTTTTTATTTGGTGAATTCTCACTCCACTAGATCTATTTCTGTAAGCATTTTGCTTAACAAAATTCGGAACTTTCTGAAAATGCCTTCTCTCAAGCTACTCTTTCACTGTCTACTTCGTTTCTGCACTACTGTGTGTTGATTACAGCAATAAATTCAGCATTCCAGTAGGCAGATCACTGTGCTGCGTTAAAATATTTAGAAATGTAGTTTCATGTTTATAGGCTGCATAAAGCCTGTGTATGGTACAGCACCTGCTCTTTCTGTCTGCATCACACAAGAACCAAGCAATGAAGAGATTAAATTAATTTAAGGTGTTAGAAAAATGCAGTTTATTTTTCAGACTGGCACCTGGAAACCTTGCTGAACACTATTTTTTGTGCATTTCAGCCTAAAATGAGACCACTTTTAGTGTCCGAGCTACTTGAATGTGACAGAAACCTCAGTGCATCCTTTTCACCTCCCTCCTCCTTTTCTCCCTAAACTCTTGACGTAATTTTTGTCATGTTAGATTATTTTACTAGAAGGAGAGGACTGTGGTGGGAGTTATGCACCTTGATAAGAATTTCCTTTTTACTTACTTAGCTCTGTTCAGAATGAGCAGACAGAAGATGCGGTAGCCAATTCACAAAGCAACCATACGAATCATATAACACAAAACTAGCTTGAAGGAGTTGGTGAATTGTTGTGGGATGATGCTTTTGAAAATAGTTTGCTTTATTTATTGTTGTTACGAGCATGACTGAAACTCTTCAGGAAAGCAGTTCTATTAATTTGTTCAAACCACAAATTAATTTTTTACTAACCTAAAAAATGTACCACAGACCAAATCATTTGTAAAGCATTTTATTTTGCTGAGATTTGCTTTACTTTAATGTGGTTGTGATGCTCTAGCTTGTTTATCTGTGCAGTTTTATTTGTGATTGCAAAATAACACAGGCTTTCATAACAAGGTTGCTGTTACGTTATTTTTCACAAGATTAGCAAGGGTGTCCTTAAGGGATAGGCTAATATGGTGGTTGACATTTATGTAAGGGAGGGTGAAATTAATAGTGGATTCTTTTACTATAAAATTCCAATGTAAAACTCCTGGGATAAACCAGAGACCCACAACTATTAACTTGCCTTTTCTAGCCAGTCGATTAAAGTCTGACTTCTGTGGCCTTTAGGGCAGATCGCAGGACCTGGCTACTTAGGCAGGCATTAATTGCAGGCATATTGTGTATTTCAGTGTGATTTTTTGACTGCTAAGTTAATAGCAGGTGGGGAGCTTAAGTGCTATTGCTGTTTGTAGGGAAATCTTTTTTTTTGTATGCATTGCACTGGATTGCAGTTGTGTAAAGAATGAATCAGAAATTGCATAACCTATCTTAATCTATATATTTTTTTCTGCCATTGATAGGTGATTCTCACAGTGTATTTGATCTCTTACATTAAATAGTATTAGAAAGTGTAAAATGGAGCACAAGAAATAGTTCTAAATTTAAGTTCAGTTACCGTTAAGTACATTAAATTTCTAATCGGAATTTCCAAGTATGGTGTTTAGACTATACATATACAGGTATTTACAATCCATGAAAAGGGAAATTCTAGTTCTTAGATTAATGATACCCAACTTAGATAATGCAACATCTTTGGTTAACAGTCTTGTTCATTCAGTTTCTACTTGTTGCCTTTATCTCATCAGGCTGATTTTTGTCCTTATGCTTAATGACAAGAATCCATTAAAAATTTAAGCTAAATTTACTATGTTCATCCCTTTTGGAATGGTGCTTTTTGAAGACATAAAATGTAATTTATGTTTTTTTTTTCTAATTGTTTAACTGTCTAAACAGTTTAAGGTTTAATGAAGTTGGAATCAACTGCCAGTGCCATTTTAATATGGATTTAGTGCATAAAGAATTTTGCTGTCCGGATGTTGTGTTTTGAAGAGGTCTCAGAACTGAGTCCATACAGCTAGGAATGGAAGTATACACTAAGTATTTATAGGTTTTAACTAAAGTATTCTTCATTGCATTTCTATTAGTATAGCAAGTACTTGAGAATCCCAAAAGACTGTTCACAATGAATAAAAGACATCTGGAGGTATGGTCTTTACTGGACTGGGGTGCTGACCAGGAAGCTTTTGCTGGGACTTAGAAAAAGAGTTTACTACCTTTGGAAGAAAGGGCAGGCTAATCAAGAAGAGTACAGGGATTTAGATAGGTCATGCAGAAGGAACAAGGCAAAAACCCAGCTAAAAATGATAAAAAGTGTTTTTACAAATACATTAACAACAAAAAGAGAGGCGAGGAGAATCTCTGTCCCTTACTGGATGTGAAGGGGAATATTGCCATCAAGGATGAGGGAAAGGCTGAGGTACTTAATGTCTTCTTTGCCCCAGTCTTTAGGGTCAGATCAGTTATCCTCAGGGTATTCAGTCCCCTGAACTGGAAGTCAGGGTTGGAGAGCGGAATAATCCCCTTGCAGTCTAGAAATGGTTAATAACCTTCTCTGCCACCTGGACACCCACAAGTCTATGGGGCCAGATAAGTTCCACCCAAGAGTACTAAGGGAGCTGGCAGGGTACCTTGCTAGATCACTACCATTTCTCAGCAGTCCTGCTTGACAGGGGAGGTCCTGAGTGACTGGAGGCTTGCCGATATGACACCCATCTACAGGCCAGGCCGAAAGGAGGATCTGGGGAACTTACAGACCTGTCAGCCTGACCTTGATACATGGGAATGTTATGGAGTGCTTCATGTTGGGTGTGTTCACACAGCGAGTGCAGGGCAATCAGGGGATCAGGCCCAGCCACCATGGGTTCATGAGGAGCAGGTCCTGTTTGACTAACCAGATCTCCTCCTGTGACCAGGTGACCTGCCTAGTAGGTGGGGAAAAGCTGTGGACCTGGACTTGAGTAAAGCATTTGAAACAGTCCCTGCCAGCATTCTGATGGAGAATCTGGTGGCTTATGGCTTAGACAAGTGTACTGTTCACTGGGTTAAAAACTGGCTGGATTGCTGAGCACAAAGAGTTGTGGAATATAGAGTTAAATCTGATCACAAGTGGTGTTCCCCAGGGCTAGTGATGGGGAACACCACTGGTTAGTAGATAAGCATTGGAACACTGCCCAGGAAAATGGTGGAGTCACCATCCCTGGAGGTGTTCAAAAACTGTGTAGACAGAGGCACCCTGGGACATGGTCTAGTGGTCATGGAGATGTTGGGTAGAAGACTTGATGATCTTGGATGCCTTTTCCAAAATTAGTGATTCTATGATTCTGTGATTACATAACTACCTGTCATGAAAGAGGGAAATGTAAAGAATAAACAAGCTGGCTGAGATTCAGAGTTATATCAGGGGCTTCATCTTGTAGGGGAAAAAAAAAAGAAACTGTCATTTACTATGGCTTATCTTCTAACTCAGTATTTCGTACCAAGTACTAGTCTGTGAAAAGATGTTCCTAAAGTATCTGACCACATATGCTTTTTTTTAGAATTTAATCAGTGTAATTTCTTTTGAAAATGCTGAAATTATTATACAATGCAAGGGCTGGATGTTGTCTGAAGGGGACAAATGATCTGGTTATTGAATTGGATGAAGAACTTGACTGTTGGAGGAAGAATTGCTATTTTGTTCTACTTAGAAAAAATTGTTGGAGTCTACTACTGGCTTCTGAAGCTTGGTGCCATAGAGAAGTCTTTCTGTTGTTATTCTTCATTAAGTCTGATTGCCTATATGCAGGCTACACTGGAGTGTTCAACTGCAGATGTTGCAATCCTCCCACAGTATGACTTGATATTTTAATTTCTTTTGAAATGGTCATTTAGCTAATCGCCTCTGATTTTATTGTGAGTGGGTGGTGGTTCTTGCTTTTAGGAGTGAGCCTGTGATGTTGTCAGTACCAGCACATTCATAACAAATTGGCTAAGATGTTAGTCTGAATTTCCAAAGCTGCGTGGCAACACAACATACAATCTTTCGTTACATTGCATGAGAGATTAATTTTCATCACACACTTCTCTGTATAATTTATGAGCGTGTGTGGATACTTTGGCTGAATTGTAAGCACAGATTCTTCAAGTCCCCTAAATACTAGAAACAGTTTCTTGAAATGAGGTTTCTACTGACAGCTAATTATGTTTCAAAGAACAGTAGAGGTAGCAGAAAATGTGCTCTGAGCAATGGGTACGAAGTACTGAGCTCTGTAGAGATATTCTGTTACAACACTACGTACAGACTGTTGCACTGAAAGATACAAAAGCTACAGTCACCACAGGTATTTTCATCCCAGTTTCCATCATCTAAATCTGTAAAAGCCAAGTAACTTTCATGATAGCTTCATTTGGTCAAGAAATGTATGCAATAGAACTTGGTGTATTCAGTAATGTAGCCAATAGCTTCCTTTGAAAGGAAGTCTCTCAGAAATGCCTCCTCCTGTGTAGTCTTGGCTTTTCAGAGATAAGGTTATAAGAAAAAAAATAAATCAGAAAATTATGCTGATACTATATCATTAACGCATATAATTAATGTCTGTCAATAAAGGAAGTAATGCATTTGTACAAAGATTTTGAGAACTTTTTATTTTCAGAGAAGTGTATAAGGCCAAAATTTCAGGCTAATATTTACCTGATTTTTTTTCCCGGTAGATTTTTCTGTATGACTTGTCTTGTTCCTTTTCCTATAGAGCTTTTCAAAGCAAAACTTAGCGATGTAAAGCCTCAGGACAGGTTTATTATGTCACAGAACAATTCTGATTGAGCTGCCTTAATTTTTCAGGCACATAAAAATCTAGTTTAGAGTAATCCATGTGATTTTTATTTTTTAATTTCATAAGACAATATTATGATATTGTTGATGTGAGGTGTGTGAAATTCTCTAGCTTAGCCACTTCTCTGTATTCAACCAAAACCTTCTGTAATTGCTCACTGGTTAAATTGACTGATTTCTGTTTGTGATGCTAATGTGAGGGTAGCCTTTCATCCTTCTAAGTTTGCTAAATATATTGGTGAGATTTTGTTTCTCAGTAAATAACGACCCAGCAATGCTGTACTTCAAACATGGGTTCACCAGATAGATGGGAGGGGCAGGAAATCAATTCTTCTTACCTTCACCAATTTCTTCAAGGAGATAAGAATCTCTTTGAGTTGACATAGATTAATTATACAGATTACATCAGTTGTCTTTATCAGAACCCTGAAATAGTAAATCACTCTTACTAATATGGTTAATATATCAGCCTTTCAAGTAATTCATAACTTTTCTGACAAAACAGTATTTACTTTGTCTTTTTGTTGCTGTTTTGTTGTGGGTTTTGGTTTTGGTTTTTTCTTTTGGTGTTAGAAGGTTTTGAAATGCGGATCCACTAAATTCAAACAATATCGTGAAAAGAAATCAATGCTGACACTTAATGATATGTTCTGAATTCTTCTTAGGAAGAATATGAAAAATTTTACTGATAATCTGTGGTCCTGTAATTTCAAAATTCCCTGTAGCCATTCTTTAAAGGTTTTGTTTTACTTAGGCATATATATCTATTCATGGGAATGTGCAGCTGCCTTAAAAATTCTCACTATTCCTTAAATATTTTCTAGATTATTTGGGTTCTATGTAGCAGTGGTGAAAAGTTTGAAAATACAATGCTCGCAGTAATAAATGCATAAAAAGCAAAATGGGGGTAACAAAAAAAAAGTCCCTTACTATTTATTTATTTATTTTCTTTATTTGGAGAGTACTTAATATTAAATGTGAACTTCAGTTTCTCAAACCATCACACAGGGAGAAAAACGAAGGGCTCTTGGTTTCTCCTTTTTACACACTGACTTGATTTATAGTGGTATCCAGTTTACTCCAGTGCCCCACCTGCTAACATGCATTGTGACAGCAAGGAGCTATATGGTCACCCTGATTAGACACCTTATCTTTGCTCTCACAGGTAATCAATTGGTTGCCTAGAAAATGAAGTATTCAGAGCAAGAGGACTTTTATCTAGTGACCAGCAGTTCCAAAAGTTTAATAGGTCACCTAATTTCCTTAGGAATAAATGATCTTGTTTTGTCATCTCTTCCCATCCCTGACAAATAACTTTCAGTGAGGCTTTCTTCGGTGCCTGCTCTTGAACAGTGCTGCCAATTGTCTGTTTTGTTCATTTCCATTTGCATTGTTGATAGATTGCAAGCGATTCTTCAAGATGTGGAATAAATGTTTTCATGAGTGTGAAGGAGCTTAGATGTAGGCTGTGATCTCTTAATATTCTACTAGATCCTTTTTGGATATCTTTAAGGTGCTATGGCTTATGCAGCTGCTGGAAATAATTTCTGTGGCAACTGTAACACTGTACTGGTTGCTTTTACACATTGAAGGGACCAGTGAATTTGTTTATTCATTTATTTAATGCTGTAAAATAGAGTCTTATTTTTTGTATGAACAGTGTTCTTATTGGGGAAAAGCCAAGCACCCTCAGTGTTCTATTGAATGCAGTGGGTTGTTTAATGAAGAATACATTCTTTTAATGTTTTCCCGAGCACAGTATTCCAGACCTACAGTGCTGACTTACCTTTAGGTGGAATCAGGAAAAGAAAAAATGGACTAATAATGAGCCTCTCCCTTGAGTTTTATTCCCAACACCCAGTGACTTTTTTCATGTTCTACAGTCCATGAAGTTCCACGGAAAGCTATCTGCTCTACTTAATAGTTTTTAATTATATTTTTATTCCCTAATAAACCAGCCTCATGGCAATTCTGTGATAGGGAAACTTGATTATTGAAGGCTGTTGAAACTTCAAGAACATACAATAACCTTTTGGGACTATTGGGACGCTCCTCTTAAATCATGGGGGCATTATGGAAGCCTCCTTATGTTATTTTTCTTATGTGGAAAACTAGCTTAGTGGGGAAAAGTCTTTATCAGCTGTCTGATTAGTGTAGATTATTGATGTGTGCTAACCCTGAAGGTCACGAGGCACTGTTCATCTGTTGCAAACATAGAGGAAGAAATGTGAGGGACATTTCCAAGAAGCTTAGAGCTCTTAAATCTTGCTCACATTTTGCTTTCTGTGTGAAATATTCTTATGTCTGGCTTTAAGTTTTTCTGTGACTGAATAATTTGTTCTGTGATGTTAGGTAGCAGAGGGCTGGATGTCACCAAGTAAACTATTGTCAACTCTGAAATACTTTCATGTTATAAAAGAAACCTAAACAACCAAAACCAAACCAAACAAACAAAAAAAACCAAAAACAATCCCAGAAGTGAGAAAACAGAAGCTCAGAACTACTGAGTTTCAATGTTATCTGCAAAATTACCTGTTTTGATGGGGGGAATATGATGGTTGTAGGAGCTGGGTGAGGAAAAGAAATGTGTTTATGATTAGTATGCAGATTTTTTTAATTGTAAATTTTATTCCTGTGCATTGAAGCAAAGACTGAATTATATATATAAACCTTTAAAAACAAAGTTTAATTGACATTTTGCTCTTAAGCTCTCGTTTGTGTGAGTTTTCACCCTGTATTTGCTAAATTGATGAGACATGCATAGTTCCAGGTAAAGCTTGTAAAAATACTTAAGTGCATGGAAAAAAGAAAACAATATTTTCATCATCAGCTTTTCCCCTTAGAAAGCACCAAGCTGATACGCTCTTAACTGTAACTTTACCAGCTAATTTAAATTTAGAAAGCATCAGATTTGGGGGGGTTGTAGGAGCGGGAGCTTCCTCAATTAAAAAACTTGTTGCTTAAGAGGAAAATACTGACGTATTTTTGGGGAACAAATGAAAAATATCTACAGAGGCCTATTTTGATACAGATTGTATGCAGTTGTCATGTCACGCTGTCAACTTACCTTAATGTATATGTATGGTAATAGGTATCTTTACCCAACAAAGGTTCTAGCTCTGGGTGCTGGAAATAAGCACCAAGACTGAGCTAAGAGGCAGTAAGAGTATTTTGTGTGTGTCTGTTAATAACATATAAAATATGGGGAATGTTGTTTTCTAGTGATTCCCTATATAAACTGCAAAGTCTAAAAATGCATTTAGTTCTTTGCTGATTATAATACTGTACTAAATCAAAAAATGACTGCATAAAAAAACCCTTTCATAAAGCCAGCTCAGTCTTTTTAAATGATGGTCTGGCAAACGAGAGAGGCTTTATTCTTTTCGCCCCTTGTTTTTCCTTGGGGTAAGGAAAAATGAAAAATGTTGTGTAAATGTCAAAAACATCGTAAAGAATAAATCCTAGGGGTTGGTTAATGAAACCTTTCTGCCTGGTGGCAAGCAGCAGGCCCTCATCACTACAACAATTGGCACCAGGATGCTTTGAGCAGTAATATCTCAAGAACTGTGTACCACATTCCATCACTGATTCCTAATTTACTTAAAGTCTCCAAGGCACCTGGCTTAAGCTGAAACAAAAAGCAATGAAGCTGCTATAACATTTTCCTCACCACTACCACCGTATTTTTAGCTGTCTGTGCCATCAGGATTTACCATTTACAGTCCATGTATTTAAAAAAAAGTAAGACTGCATGAGTTCTAAATGCTGATTACTCTCTGCAGTGGTTTAATTGTTATTTGGATTATATAAAGAACTTTTATGTGTTATATGTTGCATATTAAAGTGAGAGTTTTGTTTGGTTTTATGATTTCAGACATGCAATCTGTTCTGTCACGGTTGCAGTGACATGCAGCTTATGTTAATGGTATAAGAATGACAAGAAACTGAACTGAAAGGTGAGAAATAAGCATGGAGAACCCCAAAACGGGACAATTAAGAGCTCACGAAAATGACCGGTTTCTGTTGTAAAATTGGAAGTACTTGCAGTGGGAAGTATGTCTTGATGATGAAGTGCAGATTTCTCCGGGCAGTTGTGAGTAGTTCAGAGACAGGTGCATGTGCTCCCTTGTTTTACAAGCAGATAGTGAACCCAGGCTTTCTAACCAGTGAACAAATGGGGAATTGGTCAATTCCTACAACATATGGCTTCAAGTAAATACACTTGCAGGATTTACTCAAAACAGGGTTGGTCAAGGCTGGTTAGAGATCCTGTGCTATTTCCAGTTCTGTAGTCTGACCACCTGATGCCAGTCTGGGTCTTTCTGGAAAGGACCTAGGTTTTTGTCTTGACCTGCTTGTGCAGGTAGAGTTACAACGTCTGGCTTGCTCGAACTAATGGGCTCCCAGGAAACTGGTGAGGAGAAGGGAAGATGCGTCTCTGAGATCTTGGGAACGAGTGGCTGATTGGCATATGTTCTCATGCAGTTCATGAGAAAAATTGCATCTCCTCTGCCTGAGTATATGTATATGGAGGGGTGTGTATGTGTACTGACAGAATGGAATGACATGATTTACATAGGAAGGAAAAAGAATATTTGTGAACTTCCAATTATTTATTGAATTTGTGCCAAATAAGTGAAGAGAGAAATGGAAATTGCTATCCTTGGCTCTATCTACAAACAGATTTGGGGTTTTTTGGGCACTGCGGCTTTGCTATGGGATAAAAATACACCTGGGCATCTCTTCCTCAGAACCTGTTAAGATGGTGAAAGCAGTTGAAAGATTTCTGAATGACTTAACCGTCAACCTCTTTTCAGTCAGCTTTCCTCTTTTGTTTTGTTGTCAGTATCCAAATCAGACACTGTGGTGTGGTGACTCAGTTGCTTATTATACTGCCAGGTTCTCCCTTTAAAGGTGCCTGTAGGGTTTCTTTCTTTGCAGGATTTCTCTGTGGATAGCTTACTGGGTGTGTGTGCCCTTTATTCTGTTACAGGATGTTCGCATCAATTATGCATGTGTTGTTGAGAACGTTGGGTAATGTAAAACCATAAGTAATATTTCTGCTCGATAGACATTTTGGAGCTTAGCAGTGGTCTTTATATTGGCATATTTCATGTGCATGGAAGGGTGGTGGTTGTTTTTGTTGAAGTGGCAAAAAGCCAGGCTGGCTGAAGAACAAAATATGATAAATGGAAATTCAAAGAACGCAGCTTTAAATAAGTCAATTTGGTAATTACAAATTGGTGTACTGGTAGATTTTCACAGCAGGGAGGACAGTGGGGAAAGCAGAGAGTGCTGATTTTATTTTAATTAAGCTTTTCTGTTAATCAGGAACGGAGAATTCTGCCACTAAGTGGGAAAGGAGGAGCAGTATGATGTTACAGACTTGCTCCATGCTTGACTCTGTCAAGTGGCCTTCATTTTACTGTGGTTATGGTATGAAGTGTTCTCAAGTATTACTGAAGGAGCTATTCAAACTGAGAATGAGCGTACAAGTAATAGGATAGAGCTCACTTGATCTCTCTTTAGTCCTGTAGCTTTTATAAGTTTCAACAAACCCAGAAGGCTATCGCTCTTTCATCTCATAATGAGAAAAAAAAGATAGCGAGTAGCAGAAGAGTCCAGTTTAGAGAGTAAATGTAGAAAACACAGATTGTTTTTAATTTTGCTTATTAGAACCCTGTGCTTAAACTAAAGACATTATGTGGTTTGCATCATGACATAATTAGTGCCTTGTGGGAAAACGGTCACCATGATTTGACATGAAAGCCTTCAAATCTTCTGTAGCTGCTAGGTCCTCTGAAGTCATGGCTGTGATTAGTAATTAAGCAGAGCTGTTTGCTTTGTACGAATAGAGGATTTCTTCTATATATAGGCTATTTAAAAAATAAAAGCCATTTTTATATAGAAAACAGATTGTTTAGGTTACGGTGATTAAGCTGTCACACATGAATATGCATAAATCTAAGCAGAAACATTCAAGAAGTGTAGCAACCCTGGTAATGAGCCTTTTGAAAGCTGAAACCACTGTCCCCCTCATATATATATATATGTTTTACTGCTGTAGAAGTACAAAATCAATTACTGGCCTTGATTTTAATTTGGGTTTGCAGGATGCCTGAGGTATCCTGATCTGTGTCGTGACAGACTCACTTAAGCTAATCAAGATTAATAGTAAAGTCTGTGTTTGTTTCTTACAGAACTCATAAAGAAATATTATATTCCAGGAACTATTTGTGGGCTTAGTGTTCTCTCTCAAAATTTTCTTAACTGCCTTACCAAATACTTCAAATGATAAGAATAGTAAACCTATTATCTGATAATTACCTGCTGCAGCCTGACTACTCATTTGCATGTTCTGCTTCTAGCTTTGCATTATATAATCTTGGTCTTTTGATAATAACCCAGTTATGAGGGGACTTTGCTTTATTCTATTAACTATATCATCAAAAAGCAATTGCGAGACAAATTCTGGATCCAAATGCCAATGATTGATCAAAATATGCCAGGAAACATCTAGGATTCATATTGCAAGCTGAGCCTGCAGTTCTAGCACTTACTATCATTTTGAATTAGAGCTGTAATCGGTGAACTCAGGATGGAAAAGAAATGTCAGAACCCTATTTTGGCAGATTCTGTAACCATTGCTTGAGAAACTTTAATAAGGCAATGGTAGTAGGGGTTCTTAGAGTTACTCTCAATCAATACTCATTCCATACATAAAAACAAAGACTTACCTGGGATATAGCTTTGTTAAAATTTAATTGTTTAGTCAGTTGCGGCGTGAGCGTATTTCAGAGGATTCTAGGCTGCCTTCTAGCCTGGGTACTTAAACTTTATTCAGTTAATGTTATATATCTTTCCCACATTATAGCTCAGGAAGTCGGGAGGGCCACTGAAATCTTTGTTTTTATGAGCAGTGTAAGGTAGTTGTGGTTTTAGTTCACTTGTTTGTGAATTCACTTCTTGCTAGAATAGTTTGTTCATAGGTTTTGGTTTGTGTAAAAGTATCATTACATCAGATAATTCTGCACAGATAATTCATTTCCATGATTTAAGATGTTCTTAATTGCTTTACTGAAGGGAAATTGAGCACCTTTTAACCAAACAGCTGAACGATTTGCTATGACAATTCTGCCACTGTGCATTCACTTAATTTCCAATTAATCAAACATTCAATAAATCATTAGTATAATTACACCTGCTCAAATATTCCTACCCCAGCACATTAGCTATGCTCAAGCAGACTCTTTTACCAGCTGTGTGAATGGATTCATTTGTCTGACCCAGTTGGTTGCACGTCCTTGCTTCTTATGAGCCTTGAGAAATGATAGGGCAGAAATTTTAATTATTTATAATACCACAAATTCTGTTGATTCTCTGTTCATGCTTCCCACTTGGATGCTCCTATAGCAACTTAAAACAAACATCAGTGGAATAGTGACTGGTTAATTTCTGAAGATTTTTAAATCATTTTTATTCCCCTACTGCGCCACTTTTCTAATTGCACAGTCTCCTCGTGCGCACAGTAATTCCCTCATCGCCACACACCTCAAGCACAGATTATTGAAGCAGTATAGCCTGTGTCACAGGAATGCAACCAAAAGTATTCTGAAGGTGCTTTCCTGGAAACCAGTAAAGTGGTTCAAGAAACTGTAACTTGGTTTTAAAAGATGGAACGAGTAGAAATCCACTCGCATGGCTACAGAATATCACTGTAATTACTTTTTTACATCTGAGGCTGAAATTTGAGGCCACTGTCCTAGTACTGAAGAAGTTAACTTTGAAAGCCCTGTGGTAGATAGGTGTGTGTTGTTATCTGCTCCCTCCACAAAGGGGAGAAATCTGAAACTGAGTGACTTGCCTCAGGATCTACAGCAGGCTCATGGTACAAGTGGGATTTCTCAGTATGTGTATCTACTGGTTCCAAGTCTGTTGTTATAAGCTTTAAATCATGCTTAATGTGTGTGTCTGTTGTTAGTCTCAAAGTAAACAAACCAGGACGTGCAATCTCAGTGGCTAATATTTTAAGTGTGAAGCTCTTTATGTCAGTATGGACACAGGTTAAATATTGCAGTGCATGTTCCGTTGCTTCAAAAAGTAAATTTACTGGTTACAACTTGTCTGTATTTTATCTTTGAGTTCAGAGTTGGAGGAGATTCATAATGCTTTCATCCCTTAATACAAATAGGTAACATCTTTTTTAATTAACTGAAGGTGTCACAATCTATCCAGGTAGTAAAATAGGTGAGCTTTGCCCTGGCAACCCATTCCATATTCTGTTTATACATTACTTTCTACCAAATATGCTTTGTGTAGTAGTAAGGGGAAGCTCTTTAACCTGAAGGGAAAAGGCATCAAAGAATCTATTTTGAGGGGGAAAAAAAAGGAGATTAGAGAAAGATACACTAATTGGACACTATTTTAATTACTTAAACATTTGTCAAGTTTCTTATCTGTTAAAAAAATTATTCATAGAGCGCATCGGCACGTGGGTTCTCTAGCCCTGTCAGTCTGTCAGAGCACGGAGTGAGAAAGAATCTTCCCTGGACTAATACTACGTCTTGGCTCCCCATGACATGGGGTCTTTACTGCTGTTGCTGACAGAAAGTTCTTAGTATGTAGAAAACAGGAAGGTGTATTTATCAATCAAGCTACATTTGTTTCTGGATAGTTTAATATTTTTGAATAGGTTCTTTTCTAATCATTTACGTTTCTAATAGTGGCTTAGGATATGGTATCTAAAATTTTGTTGCAGCTGCATAGTTGTGGTTGAGTGTAATGCAGATCTCTTGCTAGGAGATGTAGTTTGATCATTCTGTGGAACGCATCAGATTTTTGACAGTTTTAATCTCTTGTTTATTTTTTTCTTTGCCTTTGTGGAGTAGTGCAATACAGTAACATCACCAGATACACTTCCCAACCTTTACAATCTTAAGATTCTCTTGCTTCAGTCCTGAAAACTTTGAACCAAAAAATGTAGTCTCAAAATTTCACTTTGGCCATACATATTTTACGGCCAATCATTACATTTACAGTTTTCCCCCTCTGAAGCTGACTGGATTCTTTGTCTAGCCATTTTATTTTACTTACTCTCATTGCAATCCTTTTTGCACCTTCAAAATGTCTTCCCAAGTCTGAACTCATTTAGCTTTACTGAAGTTCAATGTAAATAATTTATTGCCTTGAAACATAACAGCCTAGGAAATTAATCATCATAAACAACAGTGCAGCTTTTAGTTGCCTAGGGAGAGGGTCAGAGTCTGAACAGAATCCTCTTCACCAGTTGAAACATGGATATAAAGCTCCACTTTGCTTGTCATAACAAGGTCCTCTTTGTTCCATTTCTGGCTTATGAAGTACAATGCAGCGTGTGGGGTTTTTTCTTAACTTCATCATTTTAGTTGAAAATGTATTATAACCTTTTATGTTTTGAAATTGCCAATTTTTTTGACCAATACTTTGTAACAGACCTTCTCTTAGAAAATGCATCTCGCATCTCATCCCTCTGGACCTGGAGGGGGACAGTTTAATTTCTGCTTCACATTTCCAGAAATACCTCACAGTTTCTGAGGAGCATTTTTCATGCTAAAAGTATTATCTTAGCAACTGGTTTGAAACAGAAAAACCAACCTCCAGTACACACAAACTTCAACTAAACGGCCACAAGAATTTTGGCACCCTTGCTTGGCTACCGCAGGCGTGGCAATGCTGTTTGGGGGACAGCTGCTTGCATTGCACTACATGCAGTGACCTTCCCCTGGCACCTTACCGTTGTCAGGCAGTTAAAATATGTAACTGGTAGATACTGGAGATCTATTTCCAATCACAGAAGACACAATACACTAGCTTGATTTTGTCATCATCCGTACAAATAGCTTCACATGTCAATTTTTACTCCACCTCCATTCTGTCTAAGAATGTGAACCTATTTTACAATATAAAATAGAGTATAACAGGTAAGAATATAGTCAACACTTGAAGTTAAAAAAAACAAGCAGAAGTAAGAAGAAGTGAAAATGCTCCCAAACCATGCTTAGAAATGAGAAGGAAAAGGCTGAAATAAAATAAAATAAAGGTTAAAATATGGCAATGTATATTTAGGAGAAAACTCATCACTAACTCTACAAAACTGTTTAACAGTATCATTTTGATGAGGGCAAATCAGTGTATGTCATCACAAAGTGGATTTGAAATAGCAGATCATTTTTCCACTCTTCATTATGCAGCAGAAAAATTGACTAAATATTGTTAGCTTTTCTAACAGCAGTTAGCAATATGCAGCGAGCAGTTCCACGGCTAAACCATGCCACTGCATAGGCAAATCCATTTAAGGCTGCCTGTAATGTAAGGTTTATGTCAAATGAAGGGGAATTAGCTTTCAGAATTGTCAGACTGACATTTAATGGACAATTTCAACAGGTAGAACAAAACCACAGTGTACACAGGCATCTAGGTGATGGGAGAATCAAGGCAGATTCAAAGTGCCTCTCTGTGCATGGTTCACACCCGAATATCTTTCTCCCCTCTCTAACACCCCCCCCGCCATGGTACCTGACAGCAGACACCTCATACCTATAAAGACTTTCCAGAAGCATTTAGAAAATGGGATTATTACGGGTTTTGTAAAAGGCCAAGGACAAATATGAACATGGAGGAGTGCTGATTGCACGGGCTGAGGAAGAGTTATGAGGACTTCAAGTATTTCTATTTGGATTTCTCCCATCTCTTTATTTTTTTTGAGGACTATCTACAGTTCCTGATACATTATCAGTAAAGAATGTTCTGTGAGATACTTAGAAAAAGACCTTCTTATTTCATATTAGCAGTTATTTAAACTTAATAATACAGTGAGTATCACATCAAAGCAGATAAATGTAAAGCATTTTGCCTTTTGAAGCCTGAGGCAGTTTCTTTGGTGGTAACTTTAGAGGCTTGTAAATGGTTTTATGTATTTTTTCAGAGATTAATAAAATGTTTATTATTTTTGTACTATGTTTGGATAGGCTACAATTATATGAGGTTTATGAGCAATCTAAAAGGCCGTAGTCATCAATACAGAGTGAATTATTTGGCCAGGGCTTCATTTGTGCATTGTTCTTGTGTGTCCAGATGGGTGTTTTGGTTTACCATATTCATCAGCGAGGAATCTCAAAGCATTCTAACATCTGTGAGAGGCTTGAGCGCACATGTTTGATTATTTCCAAACTGCAATGAACAGCCCAGGTTTTTTTTTCTCTTGATGATCTTTTTGTACTTCATCTGTGAAAAGGTAGCTTCCCTTAGTAGGTGATGGGTAGGAATCTGTTGATTGCAGAGGGCGAGAAGTAACCGTTTACTTGATCTGATGCTGAATATTCTTATGGATTAAAATCATCTGACATTTCTGAGGGTTTTTGAGAAAGCACAGATAGAGGTTATAGGGCAAGTGCTTCAGAACTCGATCTGCTAGAATAAAGTTAATTTTCATCCCAAAGGGCAAATCTGTGTGCAGTGATCAGTAGATAGTGCTTCTACAACTGTAGCACTAGTCCTTAAGGACATTATGAACGAAATTTAATAGGATTTTGAACAAGATCATCAACTGTATCACTTTGTGATGCTCTACGAAGGGCATAAAGGATCTCAAACTGAAAAAGAAATCAGGATTTCTATGCATTGCCTATAAATCAGTGTCAATAAATATCAAGCAGACTGCAGAAGATAGGCTGATCTGATGTTGACAAAAAAGATTTTTGTGCCAAATAATTGGGAAGTTGTTGAAGTGTATTTCATCCCGTAGCACTGACAAGGGTAGGTGCTGACTTAGCAAGGCGAAGCTGAATGCCACCGATGTACAGTTGTACAAGTTCATCCTGCCATGGGACTGGCTTAGGTTGAAGAGCTGGCGTTTTAAATAACAGTCTTTGCTGCGTTTGGCTTTTCAGTCCCTTCACCTCATACATTTTGGCACCCGTATGCATTGTACTTCTGAACAGCTTCTCTTCTAGTACTGTCACTTCGCAAAGCCTTTTCAATCCTTACTGTAATTTGTGCCAACAGATGTTGACTTTTATGCAGTTGTTGTCTAAAGCAGCAAAGCAGTTTGTAAATATAGGCCTATTAATGGTTTATTTTTTATGTATAAAGTATTTTTGGTAGTATATTCTATAGCTCTTGTAACTTGATTCCTTCCCATTGCAGGTAAGCTCAGAAAGTGCGAGTTAGAAGAGTTAATGGTGAAATGGGTTGAGAACTGGCTAAACAGGAGGGCTCAGAGAGTCATGATCAGTGGTGCAGGGTCCAGTTAGCGACCTGTAATGAGCGGTGTTCCCCGGGGATCAGCACTGGGTCCACTTCTCTTCATTATCTTCATCAATGACCTGCATGAGGGGATAGACTGTACCCTCAGCGAGTTCACTGGTGATATGAAAGTGGGAAGGGTGGCTAACACACCAGCAGTCTGTGCTGCTATGCAATGGGATCTAGGCGGGCTAGAGAGCTAGGCAGAGGTGAACCTCATGAAGTTCAATAAGGACTCCTCCCCCTCTACTCTGCACTGGTGAGACCACATCTGGAGTATTGTGTCCAGTTCTGGTCTCCTCAGTTCAAGAGGGACAGGGTAATATCAGAGAGTCCAATGCAGAGCTACAAAGATGATGAAGGGACTGGAACATCCCTCTTATGAGGAAAGGCTGAGAGCCCTG